>JAFVLL020033924.1:0-14217 GCA_021397915.2 Tor tambroides | reverse complement strand
AACCAGGAGGACTATGCTCATCAAGTTCCCTCTCTTGCTTCTACATGTTTCAAAGCATGTGTATTTGCTCTTAAATCGTTGTTTGTGCACAACTACTGGTTTGCTGTGTGCTTCTCATGACCAGTTTAAACTCCCAGAGGGGAATTATGAAATTGTTAACGGTATTAGGCTGGTAAATGTATTAGTTGTAATTTTTCCCATATTGCCAACAGACTGTCTGTGTGTAAGGTGGGGAGGCCCTTTTCCTTTCCTTGTTTTTATTTTTTATTTTTATTTTTTCCTGTGTATTGGTTGGCAGGGAAGTAAGAACTGCATACTTTTGTTTTGTTTCTCTGATCCAGGAAAACTGCCCAAAAAGTAGTTTGCTATTGTTTGCTATTTTGGCCAATACGCCCACTGAGTCTGTGCTATTGAGTTGTACACAAAGAGGAACTTCCCTACATCAAATACATATCATGTAAGTGCCTTCGGATATGTTTGTGGGAGCGGGAGATGGAACTCCGGGTGACACTTGTTAAAGAGTGTCACTCTTCGCTATGTAACAACTTTATTATTTTATTTTATTTTACTTTATTTTATTTATTATTTACTTGATAAATCATCATCATCCTCTCATTTTCCTCAGAATTTGTTCCACTTTTGTAGAAGCAGCTGTTAATGTCATTGAATCTGTTTGAGGTTGAATTGTTCTCACCATTAATGTGTAACTGTGCCAGAATTTCCATGTTGACGCCCCCTATTTGATTCTGTCTTATGGCTTAACATTCTTGTTTTGAAATTTTTTCTTTGTTTTATCAGTGACGAAGTTGCTTTCTTTAAAAGATTTCATGTTGTTTGGATTATCTTGATGCAGAAAGAAACAAAGCAGCAAGTATATAGTTTATGAAGAAACGTCATATCGGATTTGTCCGTTCTCTGTTTTCATTATTTTCATCGTTTCACCTCTGATGGACGAGAGACTCACTGGAACACGGTAAAAACTATTCCATATTTTTCTGTTTTTATTTAATTCAGCCACACAACTTTTGTAATACATTGGGAAAATCATTATTTTGCTTTTCTGTTGCTTTTCTGCTTAATTTATCATAAATGTTCAGCTGCAGTCAATATTCCAGTCATCCATGACATATAGTGATGAGAAACTCAGAATCTCAATTTTCAGCTGACTAATAGTTGTTGACAAATTATAAATTGTTCAAATAAATGAACACATACTCTAACTTCTTGTTTTCATTTTAAAGGGTACATGAGATGTGTGTGTGTGTGTGTGTCTGTGTGTCTGTGTGTGTTTATTACATATTTTGCATAAATGCATTAAAAATTGGTGCTTCTCACTTATTTGCAAAGTGTTAAATGTTAACAGAGGAGCCCAGGATCAGAATTAAATAATACAATTCTATGACCCTTTAAACATCTTAAGATTTAGATGTAGATGTTTAGATCATATTGGCGGTGCAGTAACTGATTGTTTATTGGTTGTTGTAGGTGTTTATATGCTGATGTCTGTCAGAATGGGTCCTTCTCTTCTTCTGATCTTTCTACTCTTAATTCACAGTGAGTGACTTACAGCAACACTTCACTCTATATTCATAGATCAAAGTAATATTATTTTTTAATTGACATTTAAATTACTTGTGCAGCATCATTTGTAGCAAATATCTGATTTCTGCTCTTTTTCTTTACCCTCCACTCATCTTCTTACTTTGCTCATTAGAAATAGTTCAGCATTTGTAGAAGCAGCTCCTGATTAGTGATGGAAAGTTCGGATCACTTTACCTACTCGGACCTTTGAGTCTCATTCAGCAAAATGAACAAATCTTTTTTCGAGTCATTTCGTTCATTTTAGCAAAATATAATTAAAATGTTACTTCCCTAACACATCTACTAGTTACGCAAACGTTGATCACACTACAAACAATACAAAACTATAATGCTATAAGAAACAGAAAAGATTAATTCATTGCTTACCTGGGTTTTTAGTCTATTATTAGCTCACCTCAACTCTTATCTGACAAGTCTTCGGGTTTGAGTCGTTCGTTCATCGCGTGACAGCCCCATAAGCTTTAACCAATGCAGTCTGAGCCGGAAAGAGACTTGATTAGTTCATCTCTCGAGTCTTTTGAGTCATTCGTTCTTTTGTCATGTGACGTTACATCATTGGATAGAGAAATTAGTTAATTTACAACCTTCCTTACAAACGGGTGCATAGTTATTATTATTATTATTATTATTATCATCATCATAATTATTATCATCATTATAATTAGAATTTACTCTTACAGTTACATGATGTGTTTATGGCCTCAAATTGTAGCTTTTTATTTCTTACAGTTTATAAATGTGTGAATTTCTGTCATGATGATTCTTTTCCATAACACTGAATGTGGTAACAAAGGTAATAAAGAGTTGGCTATTATTATTAAGTCTCTTTCCGGCTCAGACTGCATAGGCTAAGCTTATGGGGCTGTCACGTGATGAAAGAACGACTCAAACCCGAAGACTTGAAACAGGTGAACTAATTCGCAGAACCTATAGGATTTTGCTCATGTGTGACTGAACGAATCACTCCCCGAGACGACTCGTTCCTCCCGAGTCACATTAAAGATTCGTTCAAAATGAACAAATCGTTCAAGAATGACCCATCACTACTGCTGATGTCTTTATTATGAAATCTCTTTCCGGTGTTTATAGTGGTGACTACTTATATTGCGAATACATATTCATTTGGCCAAGTGTAAATGGAACAGTTTTAACAATCATAGTTATCTGATCAGAAAAGGAAAAAAAAAAAAAACTGCATTGGGTCATAGGCCCGTAGTTTGTTTGTTCCTGCAGCCACAATATTGCAGAAAAAGAAACCGTCCACCAAACAGAATTTGCCTCTAATGTTAGTATTTGGTTCCCATGTGGTTATTTTTTGAGAACCAAATAATAATATCCAGTCAACACGTGAGATCATGCAATGATTACAGTGACATCACACCTTTCTCATACGGTGATACTCACAGTGTGACTAATACGTCAGCTCATTGTAAATTCAAAATGTCGAGCAGGTTGAGAGGAGGCTGTTCAAATATCAGCAATCTACTTCCTGTTTCTCAACACAATCACAGTGATATCACAGCGGTCTCACATGGTGCACAGCTAAATCCCCGGTGTCAAATTAACACCGCTGGGTGTCTATATGTGTTCACACTACAAAGTGTAAAAAGTAACACTGAAGCAGTGTTAAAGTTAATGTGGTAATTAAGAGATTCATTGAGTGATGATTGACCATTATTGAAGACACCTGATGTTAACAAACAGTATCAACAAAGAAGAAAATCACAAGTTTTTAAGCCACAATTGTAGTGATCAGTGTTTAGTTGGGCTCTTGACCCTTGACGTTTTAATATTACATATGATTTGGCTGTTTTATACAACTGAATTATAACAGCCAGACTTTTACAAAGAGCAAAAATCATCAGGTGGTGATGATTATGTTCTAACATAATCATTATTTGATCTGAATCACTGAACTCATTTAAAGTCTAATTTAATTTGATTACAACAGCCTTGTGATTCCACAGTGAAATATTCAGTATTTTCTATAATGTTTGGAAGAATTTCAAGCTGTTCTGATCCAAAAAAACAACAACTTTATTTTAGGCACACACAGACATCAAGAATCAGCATAAGAATCTCAACAACGGTGACAAACAGCATATTCAGATAAACAGATCAACTCTGAACATCACAAAACAAGCTACTAAAAAGTCACATAAAAACAGCAAAAATAAAAGAAAATAGTAAGAATAAAAGAAATTATAAAGACAATTCTGTTAATAATTTATTCATGCCGCAATGCATGATGGGACAACATGTGTTTTTGATGGTCACGGTTGTTGTGATTCCTAAGCTGATTCTTGATGTCTGTGTGTCTAAATTAAACTTTTTTTTTTTAGTTTTTGATCAAAATAAGTTTTAAAAACATCTGTCTGATTAAACTGAAAATGCCAGATCTTCTGTTGTTCACAGTGTTGACCTAACCAACAAATAAAACCTAACTCAGTTATTCAGATCACTACATGATGATTATGTTAAAACATAATCATCACCACCTGATGACTTTTTCTTTTTGTTTGGCTGGCTGTTATAACTCAGTTACAGCAGCCAAATAAAATGTAATATTAAAAAGTCAAGGGCCAAGAGCCCAACTAAACACTGATCGCTATAATGGTGACTTAAAATTGTGATTTTCTTCTTTGGTGATTCTGCTTGTTAACATCAGGTGTCTTCAATAATGGTCAATCATCACTCAATGAATCTCTTAATTACCTCATTAACTTTAACACTGCTTAGTCCAAGATACTGTGGACAAAAAAAAAAAAAAAATCATGTTAACTAAAATATTTTTTAGAAACCAACTTCCTATAGCCAACTGTCTATTAAGTTTATAAACTAATATTTTTAACATTAACATATTAATACTGTGAGCATATTTCTTAAAACAAAAATAACTGTATGAAACACAATTAAAATACCAAAATTAAATTTCTTGCAGTTAACAGCTAGTTATCCACAGCACCCATTCGTATGCAATTTAGCTAAGAGATTTTCACTGCATCAGCAACTACACAGCTACTGCCTTTAAATAAAGCAACATGAATCATATTATCAGTGTTTCTTGAGCTTCTTCTGGACTGAAGCACAGGCTCTTCTCTTCAGCACAACGTAACCTCACGAAACTCAGACAAACAGAAAATCTGTAAATCCAGAACATTCAACACTAACAGATCTCTCCTATGTCATTGTGTGTAAAAACACAAAGAAAAACACTTAATTTCAGCATCCACTCTCTTTTTATTGTGATCAAATAACTTTTTTTCACTGTTAGGTGTTTCAGTGCATTGCTGTTTTTACTTGACTTTACAGTAAACTACTGGTAACAGTGTTGCCAGTGTATTACTTTTTTTCTACAGTTTGTTTACCATCAAATTATTTTACAGTTTATTACTGTTAAAATAAATTTTGTGGGTGTGTTTTTTTATCTTACACATTTAACCCTTTCAACTCCACAAGAAAATCCTGTAGTTTCCACACTACACAGAGAAAAAAAGTAACCCTGACGCAGGGTTGCAGTGAGATAATTAAGTGAATATGTAAGTGTTTGTTGAGTATTAGTGATGAACACCTGCTGTTAACAAGCAGAATCACTGAAGTAAAGAGGAACCTGAATAGAACACTGAAAAGAGACGAGCAGAAACACAACTACAACTGACTTCCAGCCATTACGCATTATTACATTTATTACTAACCAGTTTGACTTTATTTCTGTCATACATCTACTGAAGCCCTTATTGAGAATTAACAGAGGTTCAGATGTTTGTGTTTACAGTTTTTTTCTCGATTGTTTAAACCCATTTCTTGAAATTATGCCTCTTTTTTTTTGCAAAACTCTAAACACAAATCCATAACTTCTAACTCAATTCCCCAAACTTCTTATATTCAGGTCAAAATAAAGCTCTTCACTCAAAACAACTCAATCTTGCTGAAAAACCAAACTTTGCTCTCAGACATGACACACAAACCCTCAAAAACACACTCACACTATAACACAGTCTTACACATTGTTGAGATCAATTCAATACTACAAAAACCGGAAATAAGTGTTGCTTGTGGTACTCTCCAAGTCTTTTATTCCTTAATTTAATGTACTGTAGAGTACAGTACAATACAGCAAACAACAACAAAAATACTTATTCTGCCCCAGCATCCCGTCTTTGGTCTGGGACAGGCCAAAGAAACTCTTCAACATCACAGGCTATATTGGCCCTGGCCAGGCAGCAGGAGTAAAATCCACTTGCATGCCTGATCCAACCTTGGCACGCATCAACTAAAATATCTGAGACTGCTTGCTCCTCCCCCTCCTCCCCCTCCCGCTCCTCCCCCTCCTCCTCCTCCTGCTCCTCCCCCTCCTCCCGCTCCCCCTCCTGCTCCTCCCCCTCCTCCCCCTCCTCCTCCTCCCGCTCCTCCCCCCCCTCCCCCTCCCGCTCCTCCCCCTCCCACTCCTCCCGCTCCTCCCCTCCCACTCCTCCCGGGCTCCTCCCCTCCCACTCCTCCCCCGCTCCTCCTCCTCCCGCTCTTCCTCCCCCTCCCTCCTCCCGCTCTTCCTCCCCTCCTCCCGCCTCCCCCTCCTCCCGCTCCCCTCCTCCCGCTCCCCCTCCTGCTCCTCCTCCCGCTCTCCTCCTGCTCCTCCTCCCGCCTCCTCCTCCCCTCCGCTCCCCTCCCCCCACTCCCTTGACTTGACTTGGGATTTGACTTGAAGACTTGCTTATGACTTGAAAGGAATGATTTGGTTCCCCCTCTGGTGAAATCAGCTGCTGAGTTCATGGGTGGAACAAAAATATGGCAGGACTTTTACTCTTTGGACCCTGGACTTTCCATCTCTGCTGACTTCACCCTTGGATGGAATCAACTGAAAAAAAACAAACAAAAAAACAACAACCAAAAAAAAAAAAAAAAAAACCACGTTGCCACCATAATTGTGGTCAGTGTTTGCTTTAGTTGGGCTCTTGAGCCTTTTGATAATTCAAAGTTATTTGTTTTTAAGCAATTGCAATATTGTTTTACCATAAACAGTTGTGTATTGCTGAGTCAAAACTTGAAGTAGTAGATTAATTTATGTTTCCTGTTTATAGCTCATGATGAACGGACAAATGCAGTGGTTTTTCTTTTTTTTTTTTGTTACTAACTGATGTTCAGTTATTACAGAGAAAAACCTTTATTAAACAAATGCCACTGTAACGCTTTAATATTGAAAGAAAAAAAAAGAAATGTATCAGCTCAGGCTTTCAGACATGAACACTTATTATGCGATCATTTCATGACTTCTCTGGTGAAACCAGCTGCTGAGTTCATGGGTGGAATAAACATATGGCAGGACTTTTACTTTCTGACCCCAGGACTATCCACCTCTGGCTGAAGTTAATGAGATAATTATGCGATTAATTAAGTGCTGATTGAGCATTAGTGATGAACACCTGCTGTTAACAAGCAGAATCACTGAATGAAAGAGAAACAAGAACTACAACTGACTTCAGCCACAGCCTTAGATGAACTGAACTGAAATAAAAGACAACATTAAATCTCTCAAGATCTGATTAAACAACTCCTAAATCATGGGTGGAAGAAAACTATGGCAGGACTTTTACTCTTTGGCCCCTGGACTACCCACCTCTGCATGTAATACATTTTGAGCAACATGACAACAGTAACTGATGATATAGGACATTGCAGACAAATGCATATAACCAATTGCTTGAATGTACCAAAGCAGTCACAACTTGTTCAATAGAATGAGAAACATTTTATGATTTGCACAAGTGACTAGATGATGATGTTGAACAAGTAGTTTTGAGAATTTCATTTCTGATCTGAGAAATGCACCAAAGCCACTGAGAAAAAAAAAACTGTAAGCTGACTTTGGCCCTTTTATCTCCATCGAAGTTTCTGATTGGCGTATGATAAATTTTGACTCCTAGTGTTTCCACTTGGGTACAGAGGTGGGTAGTCCAGGGTCCAAAGAGTAAAATTCCTGCAATATTTTTAATACCACCTCCACCACCTCCTCCTCCACCACCTCCACCTCCACCTCCACCTCCACCTCCTCCACCACCACCACCACCACCACCTCCACCTCCTCCACCACCACCACCACCTCCTCCTCCACCTCCTCCACCTCCTCCACCTCCACCTCCAACATCTGATCCTATCCTCCAAGACGATAATTCTTCCACTTTGCAAATTATGGTCATTTTCGTCAGTTAAGGCTCGTTAGCATTCGGCCTGCTTTAAATCAGTCACAGAGATGTAGTGCGGTAAGATCGCATTTATTTGAATTAATTAATTATATAATTTATTTGAATTAGCGAGAGAGATAGAGAGAGGGATGAAAGTTGCGTCTGCGCGTCTCTCTCTACAAGCAATGAGGCTTACTTCAAAAACAGCGATTTTACCCCCTCACTGCAGAGAAATATAACGTTGCGAGTAAGTATCATTTTACTAATAAAAGCTTCCGTGCTGTGTTCGCTGCTCGATCTCTCTGATAGCGGTGTGAAATAACGTGTGCGTGCGTCTATGAAAGCAGCGAAGCCTGCATGTTTTAGTTTAGCTACAAACCCGAGCCCGACCTGAGCCCGAAGCTATTCATTAAAAATGAACCCAAACCCGACCCGAAAGTATTTCGGGACCCGTCGGGCTCGGGTCGGGTAGCAGACCTCTACCTTGAAGTGGCAGATTAGCTTATGCTTACTGCTTATAACTTATGATGAATTGAACATGCTTGGTTTAAGTCTCTTTGGTTTTAGTATTTCATTCTTTGGTTTATTAACTACATTTGACAATTACAGAACTGCAAAAAAAAATAAAATTCCTATTAAGCAAATGTCACTATAATAACAGCAGGTGTTCATCACTAATGCACAGTCATCATTTAATTAGTCACTTAATTCTCTCATTAACTTTAACTCTTTGAGGACTTGGGATTTGACTTGAGACTTGTTTGTGACTTGAAAGGAATGTCTTGGTTCCTCCTCTGGTGAAATCAGCTGCTGAGTTCATGGGTGGAGCAAAAATATGGCAGGAATTTTACTTTCTGACCCCTGGGCTTTACACCTCTGGCCAAAACCAGTAAAAAAAAAAAATCCAAAATATGACACAGAGCTGAAAGGGTTAGTCTAAGATTTTTAATTTTAATAACTCTGTGATTATAATATTATTATTATAATGTGATTAGAGCATAATATTCAACTGTATCATAATCATTTAAAAACAATATTAAAAACATAAGACAATTTTGCATCATTTAAACACAAAGAAAGACATCAAGAATCAGTGTATGAATCTCAACAATGGTGACAATCAAAAGCTTCATGCTGCAATGCATGCTGGGTACCTAGTCTCAGTGCAGTGCGTGCACTTTGACCTCACATTAGTATGAGCACACATTGAGGGCTCTGTGAGGTTACACTTTTAGCTCACTGTGACCTCACATTGTGACCACATCACGAGCAGTGTTGGGGAAAGTTACTTTTAAAAGTAATGCATTACTTTTGCGTTACTTTTGTGTTACTTTTTAAATATGAGCAGGGCTTGATTGTTTTTAACATAAGAAATTCTATTTATAGCAAATGTAAAAGCCCTTTCACACCAAAAAGTGTAATGAATAAACCTCAGGCTGAAGGAAAAGTAAATTCACGTCTGTACAGAAGAACGCAGGAGAAGGTTCAACACTCTTCAGCAATAAAAAAAAAGAGAAGAAGCACGATTGTTAGTTTATCGAAAGTCATTTTGGCTTATTAGTATGGTTGAACTGGATCATCAAAGGTCAGCAGCAAAGACATTGGTTAATAAAATGGGATTAGATACATTTGTGTTGTTTAACATTTAATTATTGCAGGTTTGCGTCATATTCTGAGTTTGCATTTCACTGTTTTAATTCATTTTGATGAATACTAAATCTGTTTTTTTTTGCGAGTGGGATGAATTAATGCACATTCACGTTTAGTCTAGAACTACAGTAACAGCATGTTCACTAGTGATGCGCAGATGGCGGTTGTATTATATTATACTGTTTCAGCTATTAAAATTTGTTCGGTTTTGTATGTAATGGCAAAGTGATTCGTTTCGGGTTTTTTTTTCATTAAGTTAATTTAGAAAAACGTTTGGAGCATTTTTTGTTCGTTAAGTTTTTTTTTCTTTCTTAAAGTAGGCTAACGACCAAGCGGCCAGTGGCGGACCGCAGGCTGATCATTATGTTTGATCAGTTTAGCCTTCTCAAATCATCACGACTTGCCTAAAATCAAATCTAGATATACTAAAACAGTTCAAGCATATAACAATGTTTAAACATTTAAACCTAGATAAATGTGCGCTGCATCCTAGTTTGTGCAGAGAGCAGAAGCTAAAGCGCAGGACATGGAGACATCAGCGCAATCAATTGGATTTTTTTCAGTGGAAACAACTTACGCCGTAATTTTTGCTCATAAAGGTGAGAGTAATACATCATTCGGAACTGTAAAGTGTTTACTTTTATTTGTGTGCACTCACAATATCAACAAAACTTTTTATAAAATATACAGTATAAAATAATTTTATAAAATAAACAATGATGCACCGTCTCGTCTTGAACAGGAGTTCACAAAAATGAACCGAAAGTCAACGAATACATGCCTCACAGACATCATAAATATATCTATAGAAAGCTTTAAATGACTACTTAACGAAATAAATCAAATCGAAAACAAAAACTCTTTCATTATATTCCAAGAAGATGCACTTCTCTCTAAAGGCGCGTCTAATGAGGAGATGGCGAGTCAGGATCATCATCTTCATCTTTGCGACACTGACACAGAAAACACTAGTTTATTAATAAATAATTCAAATATCTCCTTACTATTTCCACCCGATATACATATCTATGGGTATAAACACAAGTATTGACTTGACTAGAGCGACCGTGATCAGCTCCGGTGGCCGCGTCGGAGCCGTAATGCGCGGCAGATGTGATGCGTATAGATCAGCTCTCACATCACTGAATCTGCTGTTAAAAATGAACCATCCATTCATCACATCATCATGCAAAACTAAGAATTAGTCTAATTAGAATCATTGTAATGTGACGATCGGGTGCGGGTCGGGTCGGTTGTCTAAATCAGAGAAAAATATAGGTGCGGGTGGGTGGCGGGCAGATAATTTATTTGAAGCAGCGGATTCGGGTGATGTTTGAGCTCATCCGTGCATCTCTAATGTTCACACAGCGCTCTGTCAGTCAATAAATGGAAAAAAAGTAACTGGCGTTACTTTTTTGAAAAAGTAACTCAGATATTTTCTTGTAAATTAAAAAAGTAATGCGTTACTTTACTAGTTACTTGAAAAAAGTAATATTATTACGTAACACGCGTTACTTGTAATGCGTTACCCCCAACACTGATCACGAGTATACTGGCAGCTCATGGTGAGATCACTGTGAGATCAAATTGTTGACTGGGTAATTACTGGCATACAGTGGGGTGATACTTCTTTTTACATGCTCCAGTTCCATCTCGTGCACAGCTGTGTCTGAACAGCATTTAGAGTATACTCAACTGTGAATGAGCAGAGATGGACAGTTAAACACATGCTATTTTCATCATCAGAAGTATCAACATACACTGTGTGTTTGTTGGACATTATCTCGATGGAACTGTCTACTTCTCGTATACATGGATCTGACGTGAAAACTGTAAATTCTTGGCATTCAGCTTTTAATGTTGTGTCTTCTTTTCTAAAATATTTGTAAAAAAATATTTTATTGTTATTTGTTTATCTGTTTATATTAATTAATGTGTTTATTATTATTATTTATTTTAATTTTTTAATTTTTATATATTTTTTGAGTGTACCGGGGGGGGTGGGGGTGGGGGGGTTTGGGGTTGGTTTTTGGATTCGTACAGGTGCTTTTTGTGTTGTAGTATTGTTCCACAAAATAAAACCCAATAAAAACAATTGTTAACAAAAAGAGAAGTATCAACATACAATTATTTCTGTTTCAGAGGTTTCTAGAGCTGATTGGGGTGTGAGTTACAGTCATGCACACATCTGTGCACTAAAGGACTCATCAGTGATAATGAGCTGCACTTATACATACCCTACTGGATATCAGATCATGAAAGTGTTCTGGACCAAAAACCCTGTAAAGGGTGAAGAGTCTCCAGATCTGTCTGAGGACCCTGAATACAGTCAGAGGCTTCAGTATCTGGGAGATAAACAGCAGAACTGCACCATCAGACTGAGTCATGTGACACAGAAAGATCAACACATGTACTGTTTCAGATTCACAGCTGATGTTACAGATGAAAAGTGGATTGGCACTCCAGGAGTGAATCTTACTGTCACAGGTGACTTTGACGAGGTTTCTCTCTTCTTCTGTGCATTATGTTGAATAATAATCAGTGTATGACAGCAGCACTAGATATAATGTTTGTGTTGTGTTCAGATCTTCAGGTGGAGTCTCCTGAGAGAGTGACAGAGGGAGATTCAGTCCGTCTGACATGTAAAAGCAGCTGCGCTCTGACTGACAGAGCAACATTCATCTGGTACAGAAACTCACAGCCATTAACTGAGAGAAGAGACACAAACGATCAACTCCTGCTGCAGTCAGTCAGAAGAGAGGATGCAGGCAGATATAGCTGTGCTCTACATGGACACACTTACATCTCTAATGCTGTTTATCTCAATGTCACGTGTGAGTACAGATTCAGTCATATTTTGGCCACTCAAACTCCTTCTTTGATGTAATGTACTCAAATATCAGATATGTTGCACAACCAGGAGTGGAAATAGTACTGAAAATATATACTTAAGTAAAATCACAGTAAAAATCCACAGAGTAAAATCAAGTTTATTCAGAGAACATTTGGTCTCACTCTGAACAGAGTTAAATTAACACTGAAACAGAGTTAAAGTTAATAAAATAATTAAGTTACTAATTAAATGATGAGCATTAGTGATGAGCACCTGCTGTTAACAAACAGAATCACTAAAGAGAAGAGAAACACACAAACTACAACTGACTTCAGCCACAGCCTTAGATGAAATCAAGTGAAATAAAAGACATTAAATCTTTCAAGATCTGATTAAACAACTCCACAAACAGCATCACCAGCTTTACATTACTAACTAGATTGACTTTATGTTATGTCTACAGAAGCACTTATTGAGAATTAACAGATGTTTAGATGTTGATGTTTTACTTAGTGATGTTACGCCTGATACCGAGGCTTCGAAGCTTGTATCGAGAATGTCAGGTACTTTCAGATGGAGCTCCATATCGAGGCTCGTATCGTTTTAGTGAAATGACGTCACTAGTGACGTTTGAAGCCTCGTTTGATTGCAGTGCTTCAAGAAAGGGTTCACTTTTGGCTGAACTGAACCAAAAACAGTGGAAAAATATTGTTTTTAAACTTCCACTCCACTGCCTTCTGTCCAATCCACAGTAATTATTTTAACCTTCTTTTATCCAGTCTAAATAACTCCATAATTTACAAATAGTAAGTTACAAATGTATGAAACATTATGAAACATTACTGAGCATAAAAACTTAAAAGAATTGATTTATTTTTTAATTTTACATGTGTTTACTATGTGAATGTATATATTAATTTATCAAGCCTTTTTTAACTACGCAGCGCACATTTTAGCGCTGTCACATTCTTGACAATTTTTTCCTGCACCTTATTTGGATCAACCAGCAGGTGTCCCTAGCATGCATTCAAAGCCTCGAGAAATGAACCACTTTTAAACACATCTGGCTGGAAAGCATCAAAGCTTCATCTCGACACCACTAGTTTTACTGGCCAAGAAAAAAAAAAAACCTTAATGCCATCCCTAATTGTGGTCAGTGTTTGCTTTTGTTGAGCTCTTGACCCTTTTGGTATTTTAAACAATTTGCTTCCAAGCATTTACGATAGTGTTTCACAGCAAACAATATGCATTACTGAATCAAAAGCTTGAAGTAACAGATTAGTTTACGCTTTCTGCTTACAATTTATTTGGACGACCATCATGAAGTGTTTTGTCTTTTTTTGGTTTATTGACTGACAATCAGCTATTACAGAACTGTTAAAAATGTTCCTACAAATGCCAGTATAAAGTTTTAAAAAAGAACTGTTTCTTTATTTTTAACAGCAGTTGGCAAAACAAAAAACCTGTTTCATCTCAGGGATTTGGACATGAACGCTTATCATATGATCCTCATCAGCGGTGACAATAATTATTCATACTGCAGTGCATGATGGGAGTTTTTACTATGGTGTTACCCAGCATGCATTGTAGCATGAAACATTTTGCTAATTGTCACCATTGTTAAGATTCATATGCTGGTTCTTGATGTCTGTGTGTGTCTGTATAATTCAAGAGTACAAATATGTATATGCATTATGTGGATTTAAAGTGAGTTCATTATAACTGTTAGACTGACACTTTGTTTGTAGCGTAAGGAATGAAATTACTTTATGAAATTGATTCATTATTAGAATTCACACAAAACAGATACCATGCAATAAAACTAATCTAGAGAAGAGATCTCCAAAGAGAGCAAATAACACCACTCCCCTTGCTCATTTACGACCTCCTTCTCTCTTCTGCCTCTCCCTCTCCCTCAAAAGTTCACAAAGTATATATATATATATATATATA
>JAFVLL020033923.1:0-14346 GCA_021397915.2 Tor tambroides | reverse complement strand
CGCTCTTGATGTTCTTAAACTTTCTGTTACAACTCTGAGTAAGAACCGCTTCAGACGACTCAGCGCGTGCGGCATGGAACTGAATGAATCATTCAAACTGATTCGTGAACCAATTCACTGGTTTGCCAGTTGATTTGATCAAGCCTTTGAACAGAATTGACTCAAAAGAATGAATCATTCGCGAATGGGCATCGTTCATTGCCCAGAGAAAAGAAGACGGCGTGTGTGGAATAAATTGAAGCATTTTTAACTTGTATTGCATTAAGATAAAGTAACGAGAGGAGCATCAAGAGCATGTACTTGAGTAAAAGTACCCAATTTTAAATATACTCTAAAAGTATTAGTTACCCAAAAAATGCACTCAAGTAAATGTAATGAAGTAAATGTAACTCGTTACTACCCACCTCTGGATTTAACCTGCTGATTTTGTCTGGCCAGAGGAGAATGACACTATTTCGACACACTATTTCCCCGTCTAAATACTGTAAAGCTGATGTAAAGCCACCCAGCTTTATATCAAGCTGATGTAAGGCTGCTCTCACACAATTTGCATTGTTAAAAGTGTTATACAAATAATAGTGACATGACTTGACTTGCACCAAAATTGCATCAGTCTATGACTTCAAAACTGAAGTACTAAAGCATCATTTTTGTGTATCATTACACCCTAATGTTCTCATTAATATTGTGTATATTATTAAGTATTATTTCTAAAAAATACCCTGTTATTAGAGTAGTTAAAGTTTTCTTCTTTTAAAAAGGGCTACACAGCAGCACTCGTGTCTTGGGTGGTAGAAAAAGAGAGTGTGTGCAATGTTGATATGCCATACAAGAATACCATATAAGGTTCATATATTGGCCACATCTGTTTTTTCATTATTTGGCTCACTTCAGGTTGGGTTATGGCACTGTATTGGTTCAGTTCTGACTAAAAAGATTTAGACTAGTACTGGGCTGGCAAACACATACTAATCTGGGCTGCACTTTTGCTGTTGATATGGGCCAGATTTGAGCAAAAGGAGATTTGCTGACTGGGATAGCAGTAGCACTGTAAAGTTTTATTCGCTTTTCTCACAACATCTACATTGCTTTCACTGCCATTACAGCCATGTATATTTACGTATATAAATATCAGTTTTATGTGTATGTATTGAACACAGAGAAAATAGCATTTATTTGACCAAAATTTAGGAATTTTCAGCCAGTTGAATATCTAGATAGTGCTGTGAATATTTATGGTTACCAATGAATGGGATGCTACATTTGTATTCAAAACCTGTTGGATATTGACTAAATATCTTCTAATATATATTTAGTCAATATATATTAGAAGATATTCCCCAAGAGACTTCCCCAAGAGACAGGTGAGAAGTCTACCATGATTTCGGTTCTTTCCGGCAACAAAGCACTTGAACACGACAAACTCGTAATTACACATAATTACAACGTTTCTATGTCAACACTATCAACCCCTAAATAGGCTGAATCTGCGGTAGTCAGGTGACACAAGTCGTAGCTCTCAGCGAATTTCCAGTTTATCAGTTGAGTTCTACATTGTTATGATTGCTTTTTACAAGTTGGAATCTCGTAATTACGGTAATTACGACATGGTGTGGATGCACCTCAAAATACCTTCTGATGTTCATTCATGTTTATTTCGTGCTTTAAGATGATCAGTTCATGTGCCGCTTGAACTAAGGCACTACAGCGATCAGTTGCCACACATTAAAGACCCAACTTTATTTCTGTCATGACAGCTCTCGGAGGGATTGCCATGGTAATGTGCATGATAATGTTAATGTATTTGGTCTTGGCAGAATAGATCTGCTACACTGCTGCTGCTGCTGCTGTTGCTGTGGGAGAGCAAGTACCGAGACTTGCTACTGCCAATACATCCATAACATACTGCTGTGAGCATGTAAGAAATACTGCTGCTGCAAATATAACATACATGAAATAACCCCCATATAGCATGCATGAATCACCTCGTAGCAGATCTATACAGGTGGAGCTGGGGAAGGTGGAGGGTTTCTGAAGCACGCTGCGAACTGCTACAGCAAGCACAAGTCATATATTTGAATTGGCTACCGATACAGGAGAGAGCCAATCAGCTGTGCCAGGTGATAATGATGTCATTAGGTCAGATTAAGTTAGACCTATCGGGCTGCGCCATCTAGAGTTTCATGCCAGAACGCTGTATTTATTGTTTGAATTTCTTAAAAAAATGACAACATTTGATAGCTAAGACTTTGTCTCACACCAGAAGTAACCTGCTCTGTCTTGTCTGTCGGCACGCTGTCAGTGTCCTCTTTGCTCTGCAATGTATTTTTCACTGCGTTAGAACATTATGCACACATCCGCTTGTCGGACATAGCAACAGTAACTAAGAGGGGAGGGTGTTTGCGAAGGGTCAATTAAATATATGTATAGCCATGTAACCACTGTAGTTATAATTTAAATATGGTAGTAAATATGGTAGAATACTGCGGTCTTGCAAGGACATACATTTTTGGCCAGAATAAGAACATAAGGTATAGGTGTATAAAACATACATGCACAGTTCAGTTGAATGATTAAGTTTACCCTCTTTAACTTTAATAATGTTAGCTGAAATACCCACAAAATGACAAAAACAAACAAACAAACAAAAAAACAATAATAGCATGTGGTTTATCTGTCAATCAGATGTGCATGAAAGTTGGGACATTCTATAATGCTTAACGTGAAAAAAAAAATGCTTAGCATGTCTTAATGTTTGAGACAGTGATACTGGAGGACCAAATTCAGTTAACACTTAATTAATAAGACATACTATGTACAGATAAGCAGAACAGCCCAGAATATGAAAGGAACATGCAAAGTTTCACATTAAGTGTTTTCCTCCCACAGAAATGCTTAACGTGTCTTAATGCATTAAGACAATGTTATTAAAAGACCAAATTAGGAATACAGTTTCTTAATAAATTGTACTGAGGGAAAGGGAAGTGGTGCGTGGCCATGTATGGTGACCCATACTTGGAATTTGTGCTCTGGATTTAAACCATCCAAGTGCGCACACACACAGTAGTGAACATACACCTGGAGCAGTGGGCAGCCAACGCTGCGGCGCCCGGGGAGCAGCTGGGGATTCGGTGCCTTGCTCAAGGGTCTCACCTCAGTTGTAGTATTGAGGGTGGAGAGAGTGCTGGTTATTCACTCTCCCCACCTACAATCCCTGCCGGACCTGATACTCAAACCCACGACCTTTGGGTTACAAGTCAGACTCTCTATCCATTAGGCCATGACTGCCCCAGTCTGTACTAGTATGTACAGACAAAATGAAAAGGACGTATGTTTGATTTTGACATTGGTGGGGACAATTCTTCTACTAAATTCTACACCCCTGCAAAAAAATGTGGCCAGAATATGAACACAATGCACAAAGTTTCACATGAAGCGTTTTTCTCCCATAACCCATTAGAAAGAAAACGTTTAATGTGAAATTTAGCAAGTTGAGTTCATATTCTGGGTTTTTCTGCTTGCCAAGGACATTAGGACATTGTTCTAGGACATTAACGTTAACGTTAACTTAACACTAACGTTAACGTTAAGTTGTGTTTGTTACTATAGAAACAGTAGGGTCTCGGATGAGTTTGCTTTCAGAGTTATCATTGGTCAATTAATTCAATTAATTTTTAATATATACAGTGTTGTACTGTGTTATTAAGACACCCAGCACTCCAATGCTGCTGTAATGTTGTTGGTTTATATAATCAAAATTGTGTAATTATTGTCTGTTGAACATACTAACATAAAAAAAAAAACTCTCTCTATGAATTGTGAATAAGTCTATGACCTTGCTGCTTTGCATGCAGTAACTCTATATCTGCGCTATAGTCCATATCTGGGGCACCAAGTGCTGGCAGTGTTGGAGGTCTGTTTGAATCAGTCAGTGCTTCATCCATCACACAAGCCTGTTGCAGTCAGATAACTCATCTAATAAAGGCTTTGGCTGACAGACTGACAGACAGACAGACAAATGTGATTTTGTGAAGTGGCTAGTTTTTTTTTTTTTATCTTCTCAAACATGTCAGCTACAGTCTGTCTACTACCATGTTCTATTCTGCTTCAAATACAAGGTATTAGAGAGCAATTATCACCAGCAATGGACCAATACCTCTGACAGTGTAATTATATTTGAGTTTAATAAGATCTACACCCTATTCTCTCTTTCATTTAGAGCAAGTATATTCAAAGCAGGAAGGAAAAGGACAGGTTTCTGAAGTACTCAGGCCCCCCAGGTCCCCCTATATTTCTGACAGGGGCCTCCCTCTCTCTGCTTTGTGCTTTTGGTGGACTGGTCCTGGGCCCTGATTTGGCACAGCTGGAGAGAGGGAGTGATCAGAACTGGATTGATGCAGACAGAGCTAAAGTAAACAGTTGTGGTGGCTGGGCAGGCAGTTAGCAGCCCTTGGACAGATGATCAGGGGGCCTGCGCAGACCACACACGCAGGCACGCACCGAAGGACCACACATGGGCTCTGCTGAAGGGGGAAGAATAGGGCCCTCAGCGCACAAATGCATGGCCCATCGACAGGGCACTCCTATGGGCAAAGGCAAGCTCTGGGTCAGGGCCAGGCCTGAGGAGAGTGTGAGGCGTTCAAGACATGCCATCTGTGTGCATACAAGACTGCAGAAGAAGACAAACAGGTGTTTTTCTTTGTTGTGGCGGAAATAAACTTTCAATGTGAAGAAGTCTAAGTAAACACAAACAGGAAGCAGTTCATAAAGACGTCATTTTCCACTGCCTCTATGATGAGGCAGTGTACACCTAAATAAAACCAGGACAAGTGAAAAAAATTAAAATAAAAAAGTCAAACTAAAGAGGGGGAAAAAATAAAGAATATGCCATTTAGAAGCAACACACTGTAAGATATTTAAATATTTCAAACAAAACAATTTTAATCAATCATGTTTTAAACTTTTGAACTAGATCATTTATGTAATTTCAGTTAGTTTATTTATTTTTTTTAATTACTTTGGTGCAATTTTCAAAAGCAAGTGGTAAATTTCCTAATCTAAAATGCATTTTTTTTTCAACATTTCAGCATATTTTCAACAATGTTAGTACAAAACACATAATCACAAGTTACAAAAAAAAATGTTTCATATTACAGTATATTTCATATAGCAGTGAAGCAGAGAGAGTAATGTGAATACTATGATTTATATGAATACGATGTTATATGAATGTTATATGAATATGAAGCAGAGAGAGATATGCTTGATATAACTGTTCATAGAAACTCCCTTTCATAATGCTGTTAATGTCAAACTTTTTATTTGTATATCTTTTCATTCAAAGAGAGAGAGAGAGAGACAAGGAAAAAAAAACAATGAATGAAGCCCATCAGATTGATCAGAGACACATCAGAAGAGGGAGATATGTGGCAAGTAACTGCTGTATCCAATCCAGGCATTTTACATTACAGTATTCTATGTGATAATGTAAACAGGTTTTAGTATTGAATAGACCAACAAATTACTGTAAGTCACCCTTAATTTATAAGGTTAGTTAACATTATGTAAATTCAGTCAATGCAGAGTATGTGAGTGGAGAGGAACTGAAGTTGAGTTATTTTTGAAAGTTTGAATTTTGTCGCCACAACCCTTCCTCTCACATACACTGTTACAGTGAGAGAATTTGCTGTATCAAAAGGTGTGAAAAATACACGATACAGCCATAAGGTTTCCCAGATAGCAAAATTCCCGAGGCCCAGATCAGGGCCACACCTGACACTTTCATCTGGCCCACATACCGCGTGGAATGATGGCACTTGAGCGGTGCCCTCCTGTTTGCCAGATTTGGGCCACAAGCAAGCCAAAGGAAGGCCCAGTGTCAGCCATGAATAAACCAAATAAAGCACAACTGGCCCAAATCTAGGCCACATTGATTTTAAGTCTGGCCCAGATCCAACGCCTTGCTCCGGCCTATGTACTGTGAAGAATGATGACACTTGGGCGGACCACTCCTGTTTGCCAAATTTGGGCCGCAAGTAAGCCAAAGGAAGGCCCAGTGTCAGCCATGAATAAACGAAATAAAGCACAACTGGCCCAAATCTAGGCCACATTGATTTTAATTCTGGCCCAGATCTAAAACCTTGCTCTGGCCCACATACTGTAGAATGATGGCATTTAGGTGGTCCACACCTGTTTGCCAAATTTGGGCCACAAGCAAGCCATAGGAAGGCCACATGTCAGCCGTGACAATAAATAAATAAATAAATAAATAAAATAAAGCGCAACGGGCTCAAATCGGGGCCACATTTATTTTAATTCTGGGCCAGACCCAACACCTAGCTGAAGTGCATAACAACACCTACCACATACCATGTGGAATAATGATATTTGGGCAGTCCGGTCCTGTTTGCCATATTTGGGCCTCAATTAAACCTTAGCATTGCCGCATGTAAGCCAACCAAATAAACCGAAACTGGCCCTAATGTGGGCTACAGTTGATTTTTATTCTAACCCTGGTCTTCCCCACATTCCTCATGTGGCCCACATGCTGCATGAAATGGTGGCATTTTGGCAGTGGTCCACAAGCATGCCATTGCACAGCCACATTTTAGCTAATAATGAACCAAATATACCATAAATATACATTATTTGGGCCACACTAAGCCTTAAGTGAGTTATGCATCAACAATACTCAACATATTGTAAAGAGAAATTTAAAAATGTCTTCCCTAAATGTTCAAATAAGTTCCAGAAATGTGTCCTACTTGGTAAAAACATCCTGAAACAGGTTTTTCACAAGCAGCAATTCAAATGTCACAGATAAATATTCAAAGACACATTCCAATACTTTAAAAAAGTCCTTCAGAAGTTTGAACATAAATGCTTTTCACTCAGATTCTACCTGCACAGTAAGTCTGTAAGTGTCATGGCTACGCTGTGTTAAAGAGCACACAACGAAGACGAAAGGTTACATATCATAAGTCTTTAATCCAACTAGGGTAAATCCAAACACAATGTAGCACAGCAACATATAAGACATGTAGGCATAAAGCCCGAAACACACTGCACGATTTTCGGCTGTCCCAGATGAAAGACTGGCATTGTGAAGCAATCGCGGCGATTTCTGATTCGCCACGATTGTTTCACGTTGCCAATCTTTCGTCTGGGACAGTCGAAAATTGTGCAGTGTGTTTAGGGCTTAAGACCAGACAAACATACAGGAACTTACAGTAAGTACTGTAAGTACTCAGACCAAATAAGGATAATTAACTAGGCACAACTGAACAGAATAATACAATCAACATAACAAGGTAAAGGGTGCAAAAGGAAAAAAAATAAAAAATCCAAATTAACAGAAACCTTGACAGTAAGAGCTATCATTATAGTGCACTTCTGTTTTTATGCTGCACAGTACACACATTAAAAAAAACCTGCCATTTAAATGTTTCAAAAAATAATTTCCTGTGTATGTAGCCTTCTTAAGACTCATATCCAGATCATCTTGCATCAGTTAACTGTGTTGCATCCTACTAAAAGTAGCCAAATTCTATTAGGCCATATTTACAATTTCAAACTTCCATTTCAGTTAGCCAGTGTCAAGTGCAACATCCAAACCAGAACCTCATCTGTTTTATAATATACGGGGCATATTTCCCATGTCAAATGTGGGACAAGTTAGGCTTATACACTGATTAGCAATCCTGACTGTGCCATATATTTGCCAAAAGTGGCCCAAATTATTATTATTTGGGCAATATTTGTCATTTTATATGCGGGCCACTTTAGGCTCACAGCCACATTAGCCACAAAACTGGCACAGATATGTTTTAATATACCTGGGCCACATTTGCTGAAACATATGTGGACCACATTTGCTTTACACCCTGATTAGCCTTTGTCGATTGTGCCACATTTTTGCCAAAGGTGGACCACATTTGGTTGGCACTATTTGGGCCATATTCACTATTTACCACATGGGCCACTTTAGGGTCACATTCAGATTACACATTACTGTGAACACCACATCTTTGCCTACAGAGGCCCACATGTTATTATGATACTTTGGGCCATTTTTGTTATTTTACATGTGGGCCACTTCAGGCTTACATCCATTTTGTATGGGTCATAAGAAGGCCAACAGTGCTGTATCATTGTCTTTAGTGGCCCACATCCGCATGCTATCTGGATTTTGTGCTAGAACAGAGTTTGCTACTCATGGCTGTATCATATATTGTTCACAACTTTTGATAACACACTGGATAGATACTATTATATACTTTTTTCAGTTGCTAGGACCCATTTTACATCACTTTTTCAAAACTCCACACAGTGAGCACAAAAGCAGTCTATAGCCCTATTCAGACGGTAATTGTTTCTCAGGGGGACGTAAGTGATTTTCACCATTTTCAGGGGATAGTTGGGGATTTTAATGTCGTCCGAATCCAGGATGCCGGTGTTTCTCTCTCACCACCCCCGTAATTATCCCCGGCCAAATTACCTACTGTTTTTTGACAAACACCAAGGTCATGTAGTAATTTAATTTCCGTCCGAATCCACATCTCTGAGTTTACGAGAAAAAAATCAATTCAAAATTTAGTGTTTAAACCCTTTTTGAGCACTCCCGAACACGTAAAGTTGTACTTCGGTATAATTTGCATACATATTTATTTCTGAAACTCTGGAAAGTATTTAAAAGAACAATACTTCATAACTGCTCCACCGCAGAAATTGGGAGCAGAAAGAGAAGAAAAGGACTTCAACATTCGAAATGGGTCTTTATTATGGCAGCAGGTATGCATTACAATTTTAAAATGTGTATTATAAACAGATATATATCGCGTATAATTATATACAACTATAGCACGTCTATTTTCCTATTTTTAAATAGAGATTTAAATAATCAAATAATAAATAGGATTATACATTATAAAATATGCTTGGAATAATAAGAATACATTTTACATAATAATAAGTATTTTAAAATACATTTTACACAATAATAAGAATAAATTTGTAAATAAAATTAATTTTATTTGCAGCAGACAATCATGTGACTGGCCACATGAGCAGTGCGTTCCCAGGTTCTCTCGGGACTCTCTCCTCCGCCATCCAAATCCATGAGTTTTATGTGTCAGACCTCTGTCGTGCGTGTCATGTGTTCCCGCCTCATGTTTCCTTATTTGGTTTGTTTCCTGTCCTTGTTTAGTGTGATTATTAGTTAATTATGTTCCAGCTGTGTTTGTCTCATTATCTATGATTATCCTGTGTATTTATAGTCCTGTCTGTTCAGTTTTGTGTTGTCTGGTCTACTCGTTACTCCCCGGTGTTCCTGTCTGTGTCAACCTTGCCTTGTCTTGACCTGCCTTGCCTTGTTGAAAATAAAGACTGTTATTTGAGTTTACATCCTCGTCTCATGTTCCTTGTTCATCCTTACTGTGTGCACCGTGACAGAAGACCAGACCAATACAGTAAGCGGCGCCCCTTTTCACCGTTTTGTTTTCGGTTTTTGAAAGTTCTTTTGTTTTGTTCCTGTGTTTTGTCCCACAGCTCCGAAGTCATGTCCGCCGCCGTCCGTGGCTCTCCCAAGCCTGCCGTTCGCGGGGAAAGGTACGCCGCCATCTGCGGCTCTCTAAAGCCCGCCGTCTACGTCTCCAAAGTCAAGTTCACGGGCTGCCGCTCGTTCACGCTGCCGTCCGCGGCTCACCCAAGCCCGCCTGCAGTTCATGTGGCAAGCCCGCCGTCCGCGGCTCACCCAAGCCTGCCTGCAGTTCATCTGGCAAGCCCGCCATCCGCGGGAAAATCAACGCCGCCGTCCGCGGCTCACCCAAGACCGCTGGCCGCCGCTGACTCATGCCCGCCGGCCGTTCCGATGTCATGTCTGCCGGCTGCGGCTCTTTCCAGCCCGCCGGCCGTTCCGATGTCAAGTCTGCTGGCCGCGGCTCTCTCAGCCCACCGGCCGTTCTGAAGCCAAGCCCGCCGGCCGCTAAGACGTCAAGCGCGCCGGCTGCGGCTCACTTCAGTTCCCAATTCCTGAGGATCCAGTTCTGTTGTCGCGGCCAGGAGTGCCGTTGCCGGTTCCAGAGGATCCAGTTCCGTAGACATGGCCAGGAGTGCCGTTCCCGAGTCCCACGGATCCAGTTCCGTAGACACGGCCAGGAGTGCCGTTCCCAGGTCCCGTGGATCCAGTCCACATGTCATGGCCAGGAGTGCCGTTTTTAAGTCTTGTCTTGCCCACAGGAACATTTTAATCACCTTGTCTTGTCGGTCTTGTCTTGTCCATGGAGACTCGTCTGGGGCATGGAGGCCAGTTCCAGCCACCTGCCTCTCCTGTCGCGGAAGTGGAAGCGGTTGCTGAGGGACCCTGTGAGGGCCCCTGAAGTCATGTCATGCCCAGAAGAAGCCTCAGCTTCTGAGCTTAGCCCAGGAGGGCTTCCTGTTCCTGTGGGCTGTCCTGTTGGTCTAGCCCTGGTGGGCCATCCTGTTCCTGTTTTTCTAGCCCCGGGGGGCAGTCTTGTCCCTGTTTGTTTAGCCCCGGAGGGCTCCTGATACATCGTAGCTGCTCCATGGAAATTTTTTGGGGGGGGGGGTAGAAGGGTTCCGGCTGGAGCGGCTGGGCTGAGGGACGAGGCCACGGCCACAAGGACCACCTGCCATGGCCTCCTGAGCTCCCTGCACCGCCATGGCCTCCTGAGCTCCCTGCACTGCCATGGCCTCCTGAACTCCCTGCACCGCCATGGCCTCCGATCTGTCTGTTCCGCTCTGGAGGTCCTCGTCCTGTGTTTCTGTCCATGTCTGTCCTGAGGGGCCTCCAGAGCGCCCACCCCCCCGGTGGAACTGTTACAGCGCGGGACGCGCCTTCCGGGAGGGGGAAGTTATGTCAGACCTCTGTCGTGTGTGTCATGTGTTCCCGCCTCATGTTTCCTTATTTGGTTCGTTTCCTGTCCTTGTTTAGCGTGATTATTAGTTAATTATGTTCCAGCTGTGTTTGTCTCATTATCTATGATTATCCTGTGTATTTGTAGTCCTGTCTGTTCAGTTTCATGTTGTCTGGTCTACTCGTTACTCCCCGGTGTTCCTGTCTGTGTCAACCTTGCCTTGTCTTGCCTTGTTGGAAGTAAAGACTGTTATTTGAGTTTACATCCTGGTCTCGTGTTCCTCGTTCATCATTACTGTGTGCAATGTGACATTATCTCACTGAGGTGATATGTAAATTTATTTTTACAGATGTCCATATGAGAAACAATTACCGTCCGAATCGGGCTTAAGTTGAACATTTACTTTTCCCAAAACTGTTAAACTTGAGTACAAAACTTAACATAATACAAAACTAAATAAGACAGAAATTTGCTACATTTTTACAGTAATATCAGAGCTGAATAACACAGGTGTTTGCTTTAATTGCATTATCATCTATACAAGAGACACAACTTAAGAATTTTTGCACTGAAATGTAAACATGAACCATGTAACATACATTGCAGTGAATTCTAAACAGTAAAGAGCTGTCATTCTTGCTACCTGTTGTTAGTGTTTTATTTTGTCATTATTTTATGAGTGACAAAGTGTGTTTGTTGGTTGACAACTTTTGCTAGGGTTTTGGAAGAATGACTTGATTGAGACCTGTATTAAGTGTTTTGGTAATTTTATTAATTCTTAATATTAAATTGGACTGACAGATAATCAGTCATGGAATCACCCTGGACGGATGGTCAGTCAGCCACACACCCACATATATTAGTGCCTGGAGAACAGTGCAGGTTATCAGTGTGTGTGTGTGTGTGTGTTTATCTGGACAGTGTCAGCTTGACCTGAGGGGAGTAAATGCTCTTAATCACACTTAGTTTTCAACTGCCACTTACCAAAAGAGAGAGCATGCTTGATTCAACACCAGTGCTGAAGATAAACAGCACTTCCTACTAACACTGCATACATACTTGAGAAAGTACAGCTGGATCATAGAGTCATACTCAAAAAAATACAGATACATACACACACTTACAGAATTCAGATTAAAAATTATTTTAAATAAATAAATAAAAATTAAACATGATGTGCAACATCGCTGTGAGTGAAATTTATTTTTCCCAGGAGCAAACTACAAGTGCTAACAAAATCCTGCAGAAATGCATGGAGTTTTTTTGTGTGTGGGGTGGGAGGTGTTATTGTATACAGTACATCAGCAAGAAAGCCCAGCAATCAACCTATCACCAGAAATACCATTAAAATTCGTGCTTTCCCATGATTCTACAGGTCTACATCAGGATGAAGATTCTAGTGTATGAGAGGGTTTGGAGGGTCATCATGCAGTGCTAAATTATGTCTTAAAATAAAAACACAGACTTGCTGTTTCCTGCAGGGCTATGAGAGTGTCTGTGCGACACCAGGGTCATGACCCATCCACACAGGGAAACTGTCTTTCACATACGCATGCACGCACACACAGCACGGGAACCACTGTGGAGCCTGAATGACGTGTGTGTTCACATAGCATGGGTACACATGCACAAATACAAACACATGACCTATCAGACGGAAACAGTATGTGCACAGCACATTACACATACCTGCACACACTCAACTGCAAGAAAACTACACTTTCATACTTCTGTAAAAACATATTTTGTAAAGAAAATTTCCAAGATCATTATTAGCACGAGAGAGAGAGAGAGAGAGAGAGAGAGAAAATAGCTCAAAGAGTTATTCTCAATGACATCAAGAAATCAGGCACTTAATGAGAGAATCTTCTCATAATCAAGTGTCATCAAACTGACTATTATATTGCCTGAATACATTCATTCATTGTTCTGCACTTTCAAAAGATAAAATAATAATAATAATAATAATAAATGTTGAACTTTGAGACATGGTTTCTCCGTGACCTCCTCTTCCGATGGTAACATAAACCCACCTGCACGGAAACCGTGAACAGAGGAAGACGGTAGAAATGCAAATAAATCAATCAGTGGAGAAGATTTTAAAAAGTGAACGTCTATCATATGAGGTAACAATATAGACAATCTATATTTAAATATATATATTTTTCTTTATTTAAACAATAGATTTATTTGAATGAATGAATGAATGAATGAATGTGGCATTTATATAGCACTTTATTGTGTATTGCTTTACACCCAAAGCACTTTACACTCATGAGGGGGTCTCTCCTCAACCACCACCAGTGTGCAGCATCCACCTGGATGATGCGACGGCAGCCACAGGACAACGGTACTAGTGCGCTCACCACTGAAGAACTGTTTTTAAAGTCTTAGAATGTGTCTTTGAATATTTATCTGTGACATTTGAATTGCTTCTTGTGCAAATCTTGGGTTGGGATGATTTTACCAAGTATGACACATTTCTGGAACTTATTTGAACATTTAGGGAAGACATTTTTTAATTTCTCTTTACAATATGTTGAGTAGTGTTGATGCATAACTTAGGCTTTGTGTGGCCCAGATAATGTATATTTATGGTTTATTTGGTTCATTATTAGCTTAAATGTGGCTGTGCAATGGCATGCTTGTGGACCACTGCCAAAATGCTATCATTCCATGCAGCATGTGGGCCAAATTAGGAATGTGGGGAAGACCAGGATTAGAATAAAAATCAACTGTGACCCTCATTAGGGCCAGTTTTGGTTTATTTGGTTGGCTTACATGCGGCAATGCTAAGGCTTACTTGAGGCCCAAATCTGGCAAACAGGAGTGGTCCACCCAAATGCCATCATTCTTCACAATATGTGGGCTGGAGCAAGGTGTTGGATCTGGGCCGGATCTGGCCAAGAATGAAATCAGGGGGAAATCAGGTGCTGCTGATTTTGAGCCCCTGCTGATTTTGTATGTTTGCCCACTAGCAAAGAAATGATCAGTCTATAATGTTAATGGTAGGTGTATTTTAACAGTGAGAGACAGAATAACAACAAAAAATCTAGAAAAAAGCATTTCAAAAATGTTATCAATTGATTTGCATTTTAATGAGTCAAATAAGTATTTGACCCCTTCGCAAAATATGACTTAGTGCTTGGTGGTAAAACCCTTGTTGGCAATCACAGAGGTCAGACGTTTCTTGTAGTTGGCCACCAGGTTTGCACACATCTCAGGAGGGATTTTGTCCCACTCCTCTTTGCAGATCCTCTCCAAGTCATTAAGGTTTTGAGGCTGACTTTTTGCAACTCAAACCTTCAGCTCCCTCCACAGATTTTCTATGGGATTAAGGTCTGGAGACTGGCTAGGACACTCCAGGACCTTAATGTGCTTCTTCTTGAGCCACTCCTTTGTTGCCTTAGCTGTGTGTTTTGGGTCATTGTCATGCTGGAATACCCATCCACGACCCATTTTCAATGCCCTG
>JAFVLL020033922.1:0-34086 GCA_021397915.2 Tor tambroides | reverse complement strand
AAAAAGTCTTCTGAATGCATTGCAAATATATTTAAAAATATATATATGCGGAGCCATTTCATAAGAGAGAGAGAGTGTGTGTGTGTGTGTGTGTGTGTGAGTGAGTGAGTGAGTGAGTGAGAGAGAGAGAGAGAGAGATTTTTAAGAAACTCAATTGTAAGGAAAAAAAAAATCTCAATTCATTATAAATGTATTTAAAAGTCTAATTTTATACTTTAATTGATATTTTTTATTTAATGTTTATTTCATAGGTTTGTGAATTTCTGAGATAGTGTCGCAATTACTTTTATTACGTGGCAGAAATGGGTTTCCAACATGCATATCTGATCTCAGTTTTAAATAATTTTCATAAAACGTAATTTGAACTTTAATTTTTTTTATTGTGGACTCTTCGACTTTTGAACGTCTTGCATGATGACAGAGGACAGTATCAAGACAGAACAGCATGTAAATCAAGAAATTCAAGCAATTAATAAAAGGAAACCTGTAAACCACTTTCGAGATATAAATTTGACGTTGCGAACAACTGAATAAGATCAGAAACAGTTGAGGGCGCTGTAATTTCCGTCTCATCACATGATCAACAGAAAGAGGCTTTAATCCTTGTGAAACTAGTTGTTTGTGCACTTACAGGTGTTGACTAGCGACTCACAGCACTTCCGTGGCCTTACAAGCCTTTATTGTTAGGCCTGGGAGGAAAAGCAGGTCAAAGTATTCACAAGGAAAAATAAAAAACAAACTATTCTCTCTGCTTGCAACAATCTCACAAACAACTTCCAGACATTTTGAAAACGTTGCGACAGCAGCATTGCATACTGTATTTGTTAGATTTGCTTCTTTTTCTTTGCAGTTTCTTTGTGGTTTTGATAGAAAAGGCAACAAATGAAGGTGTAGAGACTGCTTACCCCACTGCAGACGACACAGGCCCTCAGAGGATCGGACTGAGTGATTATGAAATGCACTGAAGAGCAGCATGACACCCACGGCTTTAGTCTCAATTCAACAGCTCTCGCAACGCAGTTCGACAAAATATCTGACTTCTATCAACAGCTTCTACTTCCCGGAAGACCAAAGCCTCCTGAAATTATTATAAATATATTTAAAGTCTAATTTTAATATTAAACTATTTCGTAACGGCTGAACCATGGGTGTTACGCAACTGTGAGCAGCAGCAAATAAACAGATAAAACAGGAGGTGAAGATGAGACGGGAAAATAAAACAAACTGTAGATACAGGCATTTTGCTGAAAATAATTACATAAACGCATGTCACTTACAAGTAACACTTCTACTGGTGAATTTGACAGGACAGTTAGGCAGGATAGTCTAAATAAAGTCTTTATATTGTTAACATTTTACATCAAGTCTTCATTCTAGTAATAACTACAGCACATTTTAAAGTATTGGCAGAAAGTAGATGGACAAAAAAAAAAAAAAACTTCAGAAAATTAAAAATGTCCCTTGGAAACTAACTGAGAAAGTTGAAGCAAAATGACTAAAGTACTTCAAAAGATTAAAGCATATTGAAAACTACTAATACTGAAATTAAAATAAACTCGATACATAAAATCTATTTCAAATTTTAAAATATTTGTATTATAATAGTATATAAATAACACTTATTTACACAGAGATCTGATCTGATCGTCATCCAGTCTGTCTGGAATGACATGAAGAAACAGAACAAACTGAGACAGACTAAACCCAGAAGAACTGTGGCAGAATGAAGAATGCTTCAAGAGATTCTGTGTAATAGAACTGTGTGTAAAAAAAAAAAGAAAAAAAATTGTTCGTTACGCATATGGGACTTTTTGCCAAAAAGTAACCGTAATCGCCTAGAAAAGTAATCTCTCCTCAAGATGAATGATTTGAGAAATCATTTGTGTCTGTGACGTGTCAAAATTTAATATTTAGTGTTATGAGGCTGAGTTTATGAATTAAACATTAGGCACCAATTTCTGGGATTTGAAGTAATTCTGTGTTACTTTAGCGATACAAAGTGTTAAACCCACTCACACACACTTAAAATGAAAAGAAAAGAGTGCAAGCAAGCAGGAATGAAGAGAGGTGATTGCAGACTCAATCACAAAGTGAATTCATACCTGTAAAATCTTCAGAAAGTCCGCGTGCTGTGGAAGGGCGCCCCCTACTTTCATAAGAGCCGAATGGGCCAATTCACTGTTATTCAAGTCAGCAGTATTCATTATAGCACCAACATCACTTTTACTACCAGACCCACACAGCTTCACTGGCCGCCCATGTCTCAGAAAACCAGAAAATGAGTCGTTTGGCAGTTTATCCCTTTTCTAAACACTGTAGACATGATCTGACACCCTCATATGTATTTTGATATTAAAACCACCCAAATGAGCTGAATTTCAGAGCGAGTCGGTGCAGTTGCCCCTGTGCGAGTCTTCCAGAAGGGGGCGCCCAGTACAAGTAGAGAAAAATGGAAAGCTCATACTTACATCCTATTCTTGCAACTTTTTCCAAAGCTGAGAGATTCATCTTGGTTTAGTCACCATATGATCTCTATCATAATGGTGGGGTTTAATGAATAGATTAGCTTTTAGGGAAGTGCACAGAACGTCCATGCATTGTATGTGTGACTACATTTCCCACCCTTAACATGAAGGCCACGCTACAGTTTACACAAGCCACTGCTATAAACGCTCTGGACCCAAATGAGGCCCAGTCTTAAACTGATTTCTGCACTATATCATCAAATTTAAAGCTTAAATGTAATAAAGTTTTGCTGAGCTAAATGGAATTGACAGGCTAAATAGCATCTACTCATGCTGGTGTGTTGTCAAACTAAACTAGGTGTAAGAGGCTGTTGTGCTCTACCTGTGATATGGAGTAAATTAGCAAGTATTTTACCTTGTGTGTATCACGGAATTTGTTGATCTCTCTGGAAATCAGATCTCTTTTGTCATCTTCCATTTCCATGGCACTGATGTCATCCTAAAGAAATGGAAACCGTGGTTAAAATACATAATTGTTTAAAATTGTGTACATACAATATTGTGCACATACAATTCTGTGTGTGTGTGTGTGTGTGTATACACACACATCACATGCAAGAGAAAAAAAAAAAAAAAGTTAAAACAAATATTTAAACACGTGTCTTAGGGTGGCCCTTATTTTTGGACTTTTGGACCCTCCCAGTCAACTCTCCTTAATGAGAAATGGAAACAAAGCAAATTTTGCTGAGTTTAGGAAGTTTAGGGTGTGCTCAACAAAGTTGAAATTCTTAATATAGTCTTAAAGGGGACCTATTATGCCCTTTTTTACAAGATGTAAAATAAGTATCTGATGTCCCAGAGTGTATACGTGAAATTTTAGCTCAGAATACCCCACAGATAAATTTTTATAGCGTGTTAAAATTGCCACTTTTAGGGTATGGCCCCAAACGCACTGATTTTGAGTATGTTGCTTTAAATGCAAATGAGCTGTTGCTCCCAGAGAAGAGGGCGGAGATTCAAGAGCTCAAGCTCCCACATTAGCAGTGCTAGCCTTTGCAAATAAACATTCCACTATTAGTACAAGCCTGTTATCTTTACAGAAAACGTACTCCGTTTCAAAGTCAGTCATGTGATTATACTGTGCATAATAAATTCGCGTTTATGAATTACACAGACGGGGAGCACGGCAGGATTAAAATAACAACATAGCTGGTCTCATGCTATCACAGACTTTGTAAGTCCCACTTCTGATCATGAGCTCGACAACTTCAAGCGATCGACTCACATTGCTTTCATATGCAACTTTAACTACCACATTCCTATTCACGATCATTCTGGCAGCACATGAAGGCAGCATCAGTGAAAAAAGGCAGAGACAATGATAGCTTTAGCAATTAGCCTTACAGAGTGCCAAGAAGCTCTTTCAGAAAGGCAATTTGGAAAACAAACGTGTGATACTTACTTTGTCTGAAGCTGACGTTCGTGCACGAAGTGTTGGTATTGATTCCTAAACATATAGGGGACGTTACTGATTTTTTCCAGGATATTTCCTTCAAAAATGAAAATTTAACCACAGTGCCCTCGGCTCAGATGGGGGGAGACTATGGTGACTCCTATGTAAACAACTCACATAATCCGTGAACACACACCCGGAGTACTGGGCAGCCATTTGCTCCAGCACCAACTGGAGCAGTTGGGGGTTCAGTGCCTTGCTCAAGGGCACCTCAGTCGTGCTACTGAAGGTGGAAGAGAGCGCTGGTCATTCACTCCCCCCACCTACAATCCCTGCCGGACCTGAGACTCGAACCCCTGACCTTCAGGTTTGACTCACTAACCTTTAGGCCACAACTGCCCCTCATCTCTGACATCAGAAAGAGTCAACATTTTATCAATGAACAAAAACTTTGCTAATATCACCAATCAGCTCTTGAAGTACTTGCTGATATAAAGATACCTTCGTTGAGCACACCCTAAATGACAAATTATCTGGATGGAATTCTGCATACATTACTAACTTCTAGTGGAGAAACAAATGAGGGGGTGAGAGGTTAACATTTCCAAAAAAAAATTAAAAATTAGCCCCCAATAAGGGCCACCCTAACATGTACACCAAACAACCGGCAAAACATTAAAGAACAAAAGGCCAAGATAAACTAAAGCCTACCTCGTCCTTCTTTTCCCTCCTCTTTTTGCGGCGACTCGACTCATCGTCCTGAGATTGAGCGTTCAGCTCACTTGAATACTCCCGGATCAGGCCGTCAATAGCACCTTTGACAATTTGGTCCCGCTTCTTAGTTTCTTCATCCAGAACCTCCTCTTCCTCAGCACCATCCTGTGCCTTGCCATTCTGCCAGACACACAGATCAAAACTCAGTATCTGAGATTATCGCAAAATCAGAAGTCAAAAATACCACTGAAATTTTTATATCATTTAATATTATTCATAATATTTAATATTTTCTCAAAAGTGAACACTACGTTCTTATATTAGTATCAACCTGACATCAAACTGTTACACTTACTCCATTTTCACTGGTGCTCTTCTTCTTTGCTTTCCACTCATCCAGTTGCGATTTGGTTTTGGCATCGACTTTGACCAGAAGTTTCTTTTCTCCAATCTGCAGCTCATGTAGCAGCCGTAGAGCTCGGAGAGTAGATTCAGGCTCTTTGTACTCACAGAAACCAAACGCTGAAAGCAAAGAGCAAAAAAGATGTCTGTGAGGAGCCAGTCTGGTATATTCACAACATTCACAGGCAATGCAAATAGGATTATGAGATTTTCAAAATAAACTGACATTGCCATAAAACTGACATTTTCTTTTTCTGCAATATACTTTGCAATTTGAAAAACTGCAGCAATTTTCACTGTTTCACAGATTGTTCAGAAAGAATAAATCGTTCTGGAGTTAGTGGGTTGATTTTGGTGGGGAGCGTATCCGCATAGAAAAAATAAAAAAAACTACGTAAAAGCTTTACTTTAATTTTTTTTTTTTTTTTAATATTTAAAATCCTTTTTTGGCTACAAGATTTGGGAAGAATTTGGTAAATGGTTACATTACTTTGATTTACCTTTTTACAAGAACCAATTCAAGCCTCTTTCAGTAACCATTTCAGAGTTTTAAAAAAAATATTTCCACAAGTTTCCATAGGCCTCATTCTCACTGTTTTTGACCACTTCAATGACTGTAAAATAATAATTCTCGTGATTTTATTTTAATTATTGATTACAACATTGAGATTGTGATTTTACAAAAAAATTAAAATAACTATATTGTAATAATACCATACAATAAAAACTGTTTTAAAATCAATTTTTTACTGTAAAATTACAACACTAATATTTGTCTTAATTTATTCATTTTCAAACAGTAAACCATCCAGCTATTATTTTGATGAGTTGCAGGCAAAAAATAAAAAAGCGCTGCTGATTTCAGCTCAGAACGTAAATGAAGCTGTTCTCAGACACTGAAACATAGAATCATGAACTACTACTTGTGCGTAAATACCATGCTTGAGACCGGTGAAGCATTTATTTATTTAATTCAATTGTAGCCTGCATGATTTGATACTCACACTAAGCCTCATCTCGATATTGATTTTTAGTGAAACTAACCAGGCTCAGAAGAAATCAGTTTAGGGGTTAAAAAAAAATATATATATATTTACCTTGGAGTTTCCCTGAGGCACCTTGAACTCGTTTCCAGCTCAATACCAAACCACATTTCTGAAAAACAAGTGGTTATTATTAATATCAATCCAACTAACACTTAACATGAAATGTTACAAGAGCTATTTCACTTTAGAGTAAAACTCAAACTATTATCAAGTGAAATTTCATCGCTGATCTCCACATTGCAGAATGTATAAAGAATGCATAAGTGATTAATTGTGATTATTATTAGTTGAGCTTTGAGACTGGATCTGATGTGATACTCACGGCCAGCAGCTGTCTGATGAGCATGTCAGACGCCTTCTCGGAGATGTTGCCCACAAACACGGTGGTCGTGGGGCCGCTGCTGTCATTGCTGTCTTTTGCCTGAGCAGCGCTTTCCTTCCTGGGAGCAGCAACTTTACTAACCACAGTCATCGTCGTGGGCACGAGAACCTGATACATTACATCACAATTACAGGATTAGTTCACAACAGAATAAACATTTCCTGATACTTTACTCACCCCCATGTCATCCAAGATGTTCATGTCTGTCTTTCTTCAGTCAAAAAGAAACTTTTTTGAGGAAAACATTCCAGGATTTTTCTCCATATAGTGGACTTCAATGGGGATCAAAGGGTTGAAGGTCCAAATTGCAGTTTAAGTGCAGCTTCAAAGTTCTCTACATGAACCCAGTCAAGGAATAAGGGTCTTATCTAGCCAAACCATCGGTCAGTTTCAAAAAATAAAAAAAAAATATATAAAATGTATATATTTTTAGAATATAATTTAGTCCACTAAATGAAGAAAAATCCTGGAATGTTTTCCTTAAAAAACCTTAAGTTCTTTTTGACTGAAGAAAGAAAGACATGAACATCTCAGATGATATGGGGTGAGTAAATTATCAGGAAATTTTAAATAAGTGAACTAATCCTTTAATATGTAGCCATGTGACAAAAAACTAATGTGATGGTGACTGATATAAAAATGAGATATGGCTTCTCTATGAAAATCTGATTCAACAGGATGCATCTCCATAGCATATTAAGATATTTAGTACAAACATATGCAAGTAAATGTCGCTGTTTATTAGTGTGCATTGTTCCATATAAATAAATAGTTAAATATTATCTTTATTCCTTGTGTTCATTTATTGAAAAACAAAGCTGAAAACATGCCTGGTTTTAACGAGATTGTTACTTAATTCTACAGTTTTAAACACTCTGAATTGGAACCTGAGCAAATACATAAAGAGATAGATACTTCAGAACAAAGTAAAACACTAGGGCTGGGTACTGAGCCAGATTTCACAAATTGATTCAATTTGGATTCAGTTCAATAGGATATGTATCAGGTACAGTACATGTCAATTTTTCTTAAGGAAAATAATCTCAACAAATGCTTTAAAATATACAGAGATCCCTGACAGGTTAAAATGAACAACATTTATGTTTATAGTAGATACAATAAAATGCTCAAAAAACTGCTGAATACAGACATTTTATATTTACATTGTTTTATATCAATTTTGTAACAATATAATTAAGTTTCTAATGTATATTGTAATGATAACTATTTTTCTAATTATGTAGTGCATATATTTAGCAAACGGCTCCTCTCTAAAGTTTTTTTTCTAGCTAACTAACAAAAATTATGGACACTGAATGACTCTCCTAAAATAAATATGATGTTATGTGACATTGCTTACAAGCTGTTTTAGTGACATCTCTCTGTGGTTGAAACACTGATTGAGCAATTACATGAGACAGGATACATTTCAGTAAGTTGTACGGTTTCTTTCAACACCTTCTGATGTTCATTCATGTTTATTTTGTGCTGTAACTAATACAAAACTGTCACACCACATTAAAGTGTCATGAAACCTCCCTGTTTTAGCACTGGTCTTTCACACCTTAGATTTGAATAAGACTCCAGAAACGGGCATGTAAAGCTGTGGAAAAGTGGGAGTGAAGAGGGGAGAAAACAACCAATAAAACACAGACCTACAACACACTCATTATACAGACAAATGAATATTAAACTGAGCAGAGAAAAAAAAATAAACAACGGAGGTAGGGGCTACCTTGATATGTTTTAAAAATATAATAATAATGATAATGAACTCCCAAGAAGTCTCATCATTAAAGACTACTAACAACTACAATGAACAAATCAAATATGTTTTGATAAATTATTTGAAAACTGACATCAGCAGAGATATTGGACTATATGAAAAATGAAGAACAACATTTAAAAGTTCTAATAATATTTTCACGTTTACCAGCACTACATTCTCAAAACAAATGACACACATCAGTTTAAAACAAAAAATAAAGGTGTAGTTAGTTTGTTTACTTTTCAGTCTATATCATTGTTCGCTGTGTATCACAATAATCTATCATGTCATCACGTTCATGATCAGACGTGCCGCTGTATCAGTGCCCTTATATGCGCATATTTCATTTGAAGAAGACATGATGTGTGTGCATAAACGGTGCTGGTTCATTATTGGAGCACGAGAGAATATGAAATTCTGAAACATGCTTGCTCCAGTCCGGATATGACCCATGATCCGCACAACGAGTGTTGTTAAACTCATTGCGGCGTTCAGCGCAGAAGCTGCACTTCTCATGCGCGCTCCAGGCGTTGTTACATTTGAAATATTGTTACGGTCATGTTTACAGAGGTGAACTAACAGCGCAGAAGCTCTTTCATGAGATTTTAAATTCTCTGCTGTAATACGACCTCATGCATAATACAGCACATTCTCATGAATAATACTGAGAAAAGCTCAGAAAACCGATGACATAGTACTCTCCAGCCACTCACCACTCTAAATTAACAAATATACATCACTTTTAGTGACATTAGCTTTTTTGCTTTTTGAACCGTAAGAACGATATGGTTCCAAAAAATGAAAAAATAAATAAATAAACCTTTTCCCTTAATAATAGACAAGTGCTACTGTTGTTTTCACTGATGTGAAACCTGTACATATGTTAATATCTCAAAAAATGTTTTAGGGTTTCATGACCCTTTAAAGCATGCCAAAAAAATGTTTTTAATTCTGTGATAAAACTGGCAGAATTTGAAAGCTGAGACTTTTTCATATCAAAAGTAACAAAGCGTATGTGATTATTATATGGGATGTGTGCACAATTAATGTTTAGTGACGTTTTATTCACGCATCAACTGAAAAAAAAAAAAAAAAAAAAAAAAAAAATAGAAAAAAAATAAAGAAAAAAAAGACTAAAAGATCAATTCTTGGGATTTAAGAATCGATATTGGTTCTTCAGAATGAGAATCAAATAAAATTTGGATATCAATATTTTTAACCCAGCCCTATAATATAGCAATACTTTTTATAGTGGAAAATACTTTCTTACATACATATTTAGACTGGAAATGACTAAACTAATTCAAAGAAATTTAATTTTTCTATAATTAAATAACATTACCGCAGGAGCTGGAGTCATAATGCCCATGTGGACAGGAATCATTGGGGTTCCTAGAAAGGAGAAAAATCAACAACATCAGAAAATAATGTTCACCCTAATTTGAATTTGTCAGTTACATTTTATAAACATTTAGTCTCATTTAACATAGAAACTGTTCACCTAGCAATGCATAACAGATCTAACGCTCTCCAAAAAAAACAAAAAAACAAACAAAACTGAACAGACCATAACCTTCCCTGAAAATATTACATTAAGCATGATGACAAATCTGTTATTCAAACTTTGATACTCTGTTGTTATAATCAAGTCGTGACAGTTGACACTTTCATAAAAGCTCACTGAATGCTCTGGATTTCAATGAAAGCTGCCATAATCAACATGTATGCATTCGGCTGACGCTTTTATCCAAAGCAACTTAGAGGTATATATTTTGCCAGTATGTGTTCCATGTAATTCAAACCCATGATCTCACTATTGCTAACTCTATGATCTAATAGCTGAGCCACATGAACACTAATACGCCTACACAAGGTCTGATAAACCTAGTTTCTCTTGATTACCAGGAGGCATCGACGGTGGAAACCCAGCAAACTGTGGTGGAGGGATTCCTGGCGGCAACGTTGGGATGCCTATTTGTGGCCGGTTGAGATGAGGAGGGAAAGACATCTTGGGCAGAACACCCACCTTAAATAGAACACAAACACATCATTAACTGGGATTTATACAATGTTTAGGCTGCTACAATACACACACTGCTCCACAATCAAGATCTTCTCTTAAGTTAGTTCTGCAATTCCCCTCATAGTTTACAGTAAGTATATATGTGAGCCTGGACCACAAAAGCAGTCTTAAGTCGCTGGGGTATATTTGTAGCAATAGCCAAAAATACATTGTATGGGTCAAAATTATTGATTTTTCTTCTATGCCAAAAATCATTAGGAAATTAAATAAAGATCATGTTCCATGAAGATATTTTGTAAATTTTCTACTGTAAATATATCAAAATGCATTAATTTTTGATTAGTAATATGCATTGCTAAGAACTTCATTTGGACAACTTTAAAGGTTATTTTCTCAATATTTTGATTTTTTTGCACCCTCAGATTCCAGATTTTCAAATAGTTGTATCCTAACAAACCACACATCAATAGAAAGCTTATTTATTCAGATGTATAAATCTCAATTTCAAAAAAATTTACCCTTATTACTGGTTTTGTGGACCAGGGTCACATATAGTACTATTACTTGAGTCTACATCTAAAGCTGTTAAATTTTATGTTGAATGCATTAAATTTATAGCACATAATCACCAAAAATAAACATCAAATCAGAAAATCTTGACAAACCAATCAGCTGATTTCAGGATGATGTGAAATCAACGGACAGCTCTGAATCAGCCTGAATTCGACCTGAAACCCGCTGAAAGTTGTAAAATCAACATGAAATCAGTTTAAAGGTTTGAAATAAAGCTTAATCTACTCTAAAAGACATGAAATTCCCTATATTTTAATAAACCGTCCTCGAAAAAAGCAGCAATAAACTAAGATAAAACTGAAAGTACTGAAATTAGCTTGAAATATTGTAAGAATTGAAAATCAACCTGAACTGAGCTTAAAGGACTGAAATCAATCAGAGATTAACTGAACGTGCTGAAATCAGATGAAAGATCTTCAAACAATTCAAAGGCCGATTTCACGTTGGTGTAACGTCTCCCAATGTAACTAACCATTGACGTTAGCTAACCAAATAAACAGGTGTATGATAGCTAAAATTGTGTATAGCGCGGAAATTGTGTTGCTTGTATGAAAAGTAGTGATTTTAAACCCATAAATCAGACCGGCGTGTCAGAAAATGCCAGCGGGAATCATTTCAGTCATACCGGACAACTGCTAGCCGCGAGCTAACGGTCACAAAAAGCCTTTATTCTGACCTCTCTCAACAGATTAACTCGTTTTATCAAAGTCCTGTACGAAACAATGAAAATATGAACTCAAAACGATAACCAGTACTTCAATAAATCATACTCACTCAAACCAAATCGATATCAACTCGCTTCTCACACGGAAAGTTCACCGGATCCGTAGTAAAAGCAACGAGCAACCGAACCCACAGTTTCCGGTGAAATGGAATTCTGGGAAAATATCGGGCAAGTTAAAAGACCCCTGATTTAAAAAAAAAAGAAAAAAAAAAAAGCTAAATAAAATAAACAAATAACAAATTAAATGCAAATATACAATAAGTTTGGTCTTAGAATTTCTTGGTGTGGGATATGATACCATGATCTTGTTTGTTAATTTTCAGATTTCATTTCACAGTTATTTTTAACATTTAGCATGTGCTTCATAAAAGTCTGCAAAACATTTGCACATTTATCGCAGTTAAAAAATAGTTTTTCCTAGTATTGTTTTACTGTTCTTTGCGTATTATTAACCATATTCTCTGCTGATTCTAAATAAAACATGAACTCAGAATGTCCCACCGCAGAATTATTCATTGACTTCCAAGCTTTATATTTGTATTCAATTAATTGCGCATGAAATATGAACAACAATATTATACAAATATGATATAACTTGACAAAACCAATACAAATATTCAAATTAAATGTATCTCTGGTTAAATCTACGGTCAATAAATTTTCTAGGGCGAATTTACCCCGAAAATCTGAATAAATCAAACGTATTTTTATGGACATTAAGAAATAATTTCTTGTTGTTTTTCTCCTTTTGACTTTGGTGTGGAATTTAACCAGAAGTTTCTTCAGATTCGCCCTTCTAGAGCCGCAAAGTGCATTTGAGTGACAGGTGACGTAAGCGAAGGCGGGATTTTCATGGAAAGTGCTAGAAAGAGACAAAGCACCGCTAGTTCCACCGCCTGATGTTCTTCCGATGCAAAACATAGTGCAGTCGATTATGCTTCGTTATGTGCATTTCTTTCACTGCGTTGTCTGACCATTTGACTATTTCATGTTTTAATGACAAAAAATATTTTGACAAGGTGAAAATTGTATAAAGAGTCACCTATCAGCGAAGCGCAAATTTTGTGCGCATCTTTCCAAACGTTACCTGTTTTTATAACTGTTCGGTGTTCTCTGTCTAACAGTCAAACATTTATTAAATATCACAGATATTATTATAGTTACTAAGAGTCAAATAATCATGTTTATGGTTTATTTACAATCATGTGCAAGGAAATCGTTAGGTTTTAATACGAAACGGAATTGTTTTTAATTAAAATAAACTCATTCCGGGTCCTTTCTTGCAGAAAAATTTAATACGAATCTCAAATAACAGACTCCAGCCGTGTTTTAAGTTCTAAAATGTGTTTTTATTGTATTTTATTAAGCGATTCTCAAGAAACGTGTCACTATATTATTTCAGTTATTTAGACGTTATTTACATCTGATGCAGCTAGTAAAATACTGCATTTGTAGCCAGGAATAAATCCGATGTACACAAATAAAACAGTGTAGTTTGTGTTTGTTGATGATATGAGTGAGTCAGCGCGGAGGGATACAGCCGCACATTCAAAGGCGGAGTATAAAGAAAAGAGCCGCGCACGCGGGGTTCTCTCCTCTCTGCTTCCCTGAGTATCAGTGTAGGGGAGATCAGCTGTTTCTGTGGCGATTAAACCATCAAAAACCAACGAAACTAACCAAGGTAAGCCATCGATCGCCATCTAAAACGATTCTGTATCATTTCAGGAATGAATCTAGACTAAAAGAACGGTGTTAAATAAAGAATTCCGAAATTAATTTCATTCGCTCTTTGACCGGTATTGTAATAATGCGGATGCCGGTTAAAAGTCACTTGTCTCCGATCTACAGACGCGGTCATGTTTCATAGGACTTCTTTCTTTTATATTTTGATATAATCGTGCGTTAATGTAGGATGTAATGTTTATGTTTTATGGCTATTTAATGAGCAGGTGCAGTGGTTTACAACGCTGTGTAACTGATGCTTGTATAGTTACTGTTTACTAAGCATCTCTTTCTAAATTTCTTGCTATAATTTATATGTATATGTAAGTTAATGTATATTAGAGTCGTGACCGGAATGGGTGGTTGGTGTGTTAAAAGTAATCATATCTTTTTAATTAAAGTTCTTGTATTAGCGTTTAAAGTTATTGAATAAGCGTCATGAAAATGGTATTTATTCCTTTGGGTTTAAAAAAACGCAATACACGTCTAAATCGGTTTAATTTTAAGGATTGCATCAGTAAAACACGTGTTGAGCTCATTGTCCTTCTGCGCCATGTTCTTCCGCATCCGGGCCTCTTATGCGCCGGTTTGTCTTGTATAACTGTACTACAAGTGATAAATGCTTTCATTTTCATTTAACCCTTTGTTTGTTCAATTTAGACATTTATAAACAAAAACAAAAAAAATCAGTAATGTGCACTTATGTTAAAGTATATAGCTTGTAGACTTGTCCACGGATATAATAATGATGATCTGAATTTATCTTCTCAGATGCCTGAAGAAATGCGCCAAGAGGAGGAGGCCGAGACCTTTGCCTTCCAGGCAGAGATCGCCCAGCTGATGTCTCTCATCATCAACACCTTCTACTCCAACAAAGAGATCTTCCTCAGGGAGCTCATCTCCAACGCCTCTGATGTAAGCCCAATGACAGGCTGTTTTTTTTAATAAAGTGTCATATATGGCTAGCTCTATCAATAAGACTATATAGTTCCCGCGATCAACCTATTTTTCCCCATTCGACAGGCTCTTGACAAAATCAGATATGAGAGCTTGACTGATCCCACTAAACTGGACAGCGGCAAGGACCTGAAGATCGACATTACCCCCAATGTTCACGAACGCACTCTTACCATTGTTGACACCGGTATTGGAATGACCAAAGCTGATCTCATCAACAACTTGGGTACCATCGCCAAGTCCGGGACAAAGGCCTTCATGGAGGCTCTACAGGTGATATGCCAAAACCTGCAGACATGTTTATCAACATTTCTCCATTGAATTTAGTCTCTAATGCTTGCTGTTCATCTCTCCAGGCTGGTGCAGATATCTCCATGATCGGGCAGTTTGGTGTGGGCTTCTACTCTGCCTACCTGGTGGCTGAAAAGGTCACGGTCATCACTAAACACAACGATGACGAGCAGTATGCCTGGGAGTCATCCGCTGGCGGCTCTTTCACAGTCAAGGTGGACCATGGTACGTTACATCAAAAAGGAGTTTGTAAGGGTGTGCGATTTTATATATCGTCTGCAACATTATCGTAATTGTTTTAATGATGTGCGATTTGACATTGAGTATTTTGCAAAAACCATTCAAAACCAGGTTCATGCATACATTGAGAAGTCTAGACTAGTGTGCATATGCATTTAGAGTGCGTTCTTTCACTGCATGATTCAGTCTATTAAAATGCATTTAGATGTGGCAGGAGCAGAAAATGTATATATTTATACCACTTCATATAGTTAATCAATTTTACACGAAGAGTGCCGTTTTTCTTCAGATACTACCATGATTACAAATGTGATGGATTTTTTTTTTTTTTTTTTTTTTTTACGACTCAAACAATTGAGACTTGCGTTTTAAACACTGTATTTCCTGTTTTTGCGCTATTTCAACAACAACAATTTCAAAAACAGCAACAGCACTGTTGTGCGTCTCTAAGCAACATGGTGTTTTGTTCCTGAATGAACTTTTAACTGCAGTGACCCACTTAAGTGACTTGCTGCCACCTACTGGTGATTTTAATGTCACATTCAAAGTAACTAATTTAAATAATTTCAAATATTCATATTCAACGTTTTATGTTTAATATATCAATACATAATGCATTTGTAATTGCAGGTTAAATGCATTCATGTCTTCCATTAAGCAGTGTGTAAATGCATCTAAATGCCACTTCAGATGCAGCTTCTGGTTGATTTCATTTGCTTGGTAACAGCCCAAATGTCTTATTCTAATTCACTGATTAAATATAAGAATTTGACTCAAAAGATAATGGGCACTTTTAGAAATAAAGGCTTTATAAAGGTTAAAATGCCCATAAAAAATTTAAAAATCAGTTTAAATGTATTGGAAAAGATTCATTTCTATCAGTGTGAATTGACAACCACACAGAATATGAAGAATATCAAAAACTTAAGGCCTGCCGTGGACAGCCGGCTCCTTAAGATATCAGCACACTAACGCATTCAGCAAAATATCGTCCAATTATCGTTAGCGATAAAATGCCAGAAAATATCGAGATTGTCAATATCGCACACCCCTACTTTGATGGCATAAGTGCAGTATTAAGGGTGATTGTGATGTTCACACACCTGCCGATCTCCAGGTGAGCCCATTGGCCGTGGAACCAAAGTCATTCTTCACCTGAAAGAAGATCAGACAGAGTACATCGAGGAGAAGAGAGTGAAGGAAGTGGTCAAGAAACACTCCCAGTTCATTGGATACCCAATCACTCTCTTCGTAAGTGGGATTCGGTTTAACTAGTGGAGTTGAATTATTCTGATAAAATTGCTCTGGTAGTTGAGTGATGGCAAAATACCAATTTCCACGCAGGTGGAGAAGGAACGCGACAAGGAGATCAGCGACGACGAGGCGGAGGAGGAGAAGCCTGAGAAAGAGGAGAAGGAGGAAGGTGAAGACAAACCCAAGATTGAGGACGTCGGCTCAGATGATGAAGAGGACTCCAAAGACAAGGACAAGAAGAAAACGAAGAAGATCAAGGAGAAGTACATCGACCAGGAGGAGCTGAACAAAACCAAACCCATCTGGACCCGCAACCCTGACGACATCTCCAACGAAGAGTATGGAGAGTTTTACAAGAGCCTGACCAACGATTGGGAAGATCACCTGGCTGTCAAGGTAACATAATGGGTTCTGCAGAACAAGATTCACGCACAAATGTTTGAGTTGATGAAATGCTCACTTTTATGCATGGTCCTTCAGCATTTCTCAGTGGAGGGTCAGCTGGAGTTCCGCGCTCTTCTCTTCATCCCTCGCCGCGCCCCTTTCGACCTCTTCGAGAACAAGAAAAAGAAGAATAACATCAAGCTGTACGTCAGAAGGGTCTTCATCATGGACAGCTGTGAGGAGCTCATCCCAGAGTATCTGAGTAAGTAGTCTTGCGTTAAGAGAGAGTTCACCCAAAAATAAAAATAGCTATTTGATCGCCCTCATTTCATTCCAAACCCATAAGATTTTGTGGTTCGTATTTGAAACAAATTATATTTTTCATGAAACTTGAGGTTTTGCCATTGAATTTCCAGGTAAACAAAATTCAAAAGTCTAAATAAATCTGTTCATTTATATGAAGCGATTATATTTATAGATAAGGCTTAAATAAAACCGCTTAATTCATATGAATGGTGCCGTTTTGGTTACCTGGAATTTCAATGGACCAAAACCTCCCTGGTTTTAAAAAAAAAAAAAAAAAAAAGTCTTAAGATTTTGGTTTATCTTTGAAACCCAAATTATGAATTTGGAAAGACATGAGGATGAATAAGTGGCATTTATTATTTTTGGGTGAACTATCCCTTAAATTCAACATGAAATTGCCTGTTTGCTGCTTGATTTCTGCTGACGTAATCAAAAAGTTGTCAAGTAGTTGCCTTTCCATGGTCGAATCCTGATGGATTTTACAAAGTCCTGCTCCACATTATTTCCTGATGATGATACTTTTTGCATGATTACGAAAGTTGAAATGCATTGCAAATGAAGTTTTGCTGCTAAACATCTTGGGTTTTGATGACTGAAGGTTTCAAATGGTGCAGTCTCTCTAACAGCTAATCATTGTCCCTCCAGACTTCATCCGTGGTGTTGTGGACTCTGAAGATCTGCCCCTCAACATCTCCAGAGAGATGCTGCAACAGAGCAAGATTCTCAAGGTCATCCGCAAGAACATGGTCAAGAAGTGCCTGGAGCTGTTTGCCGAGCTGGCCGAGGACAAGGAGAACTACAAGAAGTTCTACGACGCCTTCTCCAAGAATCTGAAAGTAAGAATACAAGACTTTGATCCATTATTTCCAACAAAAATTTAATTAAAAGTGGTATTAACATGTTTGTTGTGAACTCCAGCTGGGCATCCACGAGGACTCTCAGAACCGCAAGAAGCTGTCAGAACTGTTGCGTTATCAGAGCTCGCAATCCGGCGACGAGATGACCTCCCTCACAGAATACGTCAGCCGTATGAAGGAAAACCAGAAGTCCATCTACTACATCACTGGTAAGACTTCTTCAGCATCAACCTGCTTTTAAAGTAGGGCTGCACGATAAATAAAAGGAAAAATCAAAACCACAATATGGCTTAGTGTGACATTAACATGCATTTGGGAACGCAACATGTCAACCATCTCCCCATATTTGTAAAGAGAAGCAATTTAATAACTTTAAGGGCTCCCTGGGGTTTTCGGTTTAAAATGTTTAATGGATTAACATTTGGAAATAAAGAACGTGAGACCACCATAAATTAGTATTTCACAGTTGTAATGTTAAGTGTTTTGTTTTTTTACAGTATTTACAGTAGCTTTTTTTTTGGCTAATAATAGTAATTAACTTATCAATTACCAAATGACATTGTATATTGGTTTAAATAAATATTTAAAATCCAATATACAATAAATTCTTATCGGTGTTGTCGATCTTCCCCAGGCGAGAGCAAAGACCAGGTCGCCCACTCTGCTTTTGTGGAGCGCGTGTGCAAGAGAGGTTTCGAGGTGCTGTACATGACCGAGCCCATCGACGAGTACTGCGTCCAGCAGCTGAAGGACTTCGACGGCAAGTCTCTGGTGTCCGTCACCAAGGAGGGACTGGAGCTGCCCGAGGATGAAGACGAGAAGAAAAAGATGGAGGAAGACAAGGCCAAGTTTGAGAACCTCTGCAAGCTCATGAAGGAGATCCTGGACAAGAAAGTAGAGAAGGTGTGTTTGCATAATGCAGCTGCTCATAAAAACCAAACTTGTGCCAATATGTGAAAAATAAACTAGGTTTGGTCTTAATCCATCTGTATTAGGCATTAATTCTTCCAAATTGTGTTATAAACAGGATTCCTAGTCAGAGTTGCACAGATGGTGAGTTTATGTAATAGACATTTGCACCGTTTTGCTTGCAGACTCAAATGTGTGAAAACATGTTAATTCCAGTGTGTACCTTGAGTCCAAAGTAGCCGTTTTTCCTTCAAATGTCATGCATTTGTGTTGAGTGACTAACAAGTATTTTGTATGACCTAACAGTGATGAGCAACTGTGAGTTGCTCATCACTGAGGTGTTCAACCAGAACTTGCCTTACCAGTTTAATTCACATTCCTCAAGCTAATCTGATTCTTCTCCAGGTCACCGTATCAAACAGGCTGGTTTCTTCTCCCTGCTGTATCGTGACCAGCACCTACGGCTGGACAGCCAACATGGAGAGGATCATGAAGGCCCAGGCCTTGAGGGACAACTCCACTATGGGCTACATGATGGCCAAGAAACACCTGGAGATCAACCCTGATCATCCCATCATGGAGACCCTGAGGCAGAAGGCCGACGCGGATAAAAACGACAAAGCCGTGAAGGATCTGGTCATCCTCCTGTTTGAGACAGCGCTGCTTTCCTCTGGTTTCTCATTGGACGATCCTCAGACGCACTCAAACCGCATCTACAGAATGATCAAGCTGGGATTGGGTAAGTTTAACTTTCCTTTTTTTCATGTTTTAGTCTTGATATATTTGGGTCGGTTACTAATTCTCATTTTTGTCTTCAGGTATTGATGAAGATGAAGACGTACCTGTGGAAGAGCCAAGCTCTGCTCCCGTTCCTGAAGACATGCCACCTCTGGAAGGAGACGATGACGCTTCTCGCATGGAGGAAGTCGATTAAACCCGTTTGTCTAAAATTCCCCAATCACTTTTCCGTAATCATTCCTTAACATCCTGTTGTTCTCTTTGACCTGTAGAAGGCTGACCTGATCTCAGTAATGATTCCTGAAAGAATCATAATGTAACTAAAGCATACTGTCTACTTTTGCTCTGTTTTGAGCCATAATGTACCTTTTTGTTTTTTTTACGTAATGTGATGTTCATGGATTGCAGTATTGTCTGAGCACAATAAGCACTGTGTTTCACTGATACTGAGTCTGCTGGCTGTGCTGGATTGAATCAAGCATGATTTCTTTCTGCATGGAAGGGGAAAGATCTTTGCCTGACTGCAGGCATGTTGTCTTGTTTTTCAGAAATTAAAATGTGGTGAAACCTGAATTTTGGTGTTGTCTTTGTGTATTCACTTGTTTGGACTCGTAAAACATTTTCAATGAAATGCATTATAATAATTAAAGTGGAAGTCTTTTAAATTAGGTTTAAAAAGTATTTTATTTGAAAAATTAGTCAAATTAGATGCCATATTGAATTATATTGGCATATAAGATCTGTTAGATCTTACATTTTAGATCGCTTTCAAAATTTTTATATAATTTTGTCTACTGGACGTCTTTTTCTGGAAGATGTTTTGGTATGTGGTTATATCATTCGCTAACATGAACTGAGAAATGTGGGTTTTTTTTAATAGTGTTAAAAATACAGTGCATTGACTAACGACAAATACAACTTTACTTAAAATGTATTAGTTTTGCCGCCTCTTTCCAGATAACTTCATTCACCATTCCTGAAATTTGCTAAAGATATTTTCAGATTCAAATTTATGCAAAAACATTTAGCCAGTTTCTCTAATAAATCACACTCAATCTTTCTGACTCAATATATACACTTCTCTTGCAAAAAAAATAAACTTACATAAATACCTACTGTTGTAGACTACATTATTTTTAGTGTTATGTTGCACTTTAATGTAGATTTTAACACACACATTTTAAGACTTATTGGGGGCCCAAAGTGAGAACCACTGCTTTATATGAGCTTTTTTTCAAGTGCAGTTTTCTCTGTTCAGTCTATATCCAATCAATTCTCTTCACATTTAGTCCCAACATACAAACAGATGCATTAAGGGTTTCTGGAAGTTAAATGAAGGTAAATTTAGGATTTTTAAGACCAAGCAAATTAAATTTAAGATATAAACTGAATGCAGCACAATATGGATTCTAAATGTCTTGTATTCGTAAAGCTTCACAGTTTGAAATGACAACTTCCAACATCTCCATAAGACTTTATGCTCCGATTTAAGACCTTTTAAGGCCTTAATTTGTGAAAGTAGGAATCAAGGAACTAAAACAATTTTAAGATGTGCAAAAAGGTTAGTTCCTCTGTTGACCCAGTACATCATTAATGCAAATTTCTTAATTGCCTTTTCTGTAAGATTCTCCATATAATTATCATTTTCTCGCCTTTATGTGATCTTGTTTGACTTCCCCAGTAGAACACAAAGGAAGAACGGATTTTCCCATACAATGTGGGCTGCCAAAAATGTCAGAAACATACTAGGCTATACACAATGATTTTTTATGAAGACATTTATGTTGTTATCCTTATTCCTCTTTATATGGCGACAAATTCACCGTATTTTAAGCGTCTCGCGCCATGAACGCTGTTTAATAAGTTGTGATCAGTTAAAATATGTTAGTTTATAAAACGCACCGGTACAATATTATTATAACGACGGCCCAATTAGACAAGTCTGGGGGCGGGATGTGCATACTTACATAAGGACAAACATATTAACTGTTCATATGCCTAAACGCTTGTTTAGTTGTTCTGACATTCAGCAAAATAAGATTTGTGTGTGTGTGTGTGTGTGTTCCACTGTATAAAAATAAATAAATAAAATCCATAAGGGGATGAATATATGAGTTGTAGTTCTGTAATGATAGCCACAGTTCCGTTTCTATCCGCCAGGTGTCTCTGTTTGACAAACTTTAGTCAGCGGCGCTTTAGAGTTAAATTTCACCGCAAAGTCAAACAATAGGAAGTACTTTGCATAAAGTAAAGGAAGCGGTTTTAACAGACAAATATGATTTCTTTTTTTTTTATTTTGCCATTATTTTCGTGAATTAAACACGTGCCACATTGTCATTACTCTAACACACGATTTCAACACAGTTTTATTAAAATCTGCATAAGGTCATAAAAACAAATAGCCTGCTACTGCGATGTATATTTACAAAAGTGCTTTACAATTAAAAAAAAAACATAACATGTTTGCATTTTGGGAGGGAGGGGGGAGGGTATAAAAATAATAATAATGGTCATAATATTAGACTTCATTCTCTTTATGTAAAAGAAAGAAAGAAAAAAAGACAAGCTTCATAAGCAACTGTGATAAGAAATGTGTACATTACAGTAAACACTGTGTCAGTAAACATTTTCCTCTCAACCAGTAGAAAATTTTAATCGGCAGCATTTATTGGAAGTGGTCTGACCTGCTTTATTAATGACAACAGTCAGAGATGAGTCTTCAAGACCATCGGTGTGACTTTTTCTCACACGGTATTAAGGAAACATTTAACCTTTTCAGTTCTTTTGCTGAATGGTCCAAACACTCAGTCACTGCATCTCGATTTCTTCTAAGTCACATGTGTTGCAGTAAAGACATGGCTAAGGAGGGGTTTAACATTCATTTCAGCCCAGGTGACTGTAGAGGATGTCTGATAAAGGCATGCTGTCCGTGTGGGTGTCTTACTATGCTGCTTCTCATCGAGTCATTCAGAGAGGCTGAGTGTGGGGAGCGACCGCAGAGATACTGATCGACCTGGAAACTCGACTGCAAGTGCATGAAGCACAGATGCACACAGACACACATCAGTCTAACGCAGGTAAGAGTTTGGCACAGTCACACACTTACTTTGATAAAGAACATGGTACTGATACTGACTGATTCATGTACCATGGTATTTACAAGACCTTTGCAAGGTAAATTGTGGTATAACAATAACGTATGTCCTATAAAGCGCCTTTGTTGATCTTTTTGGTTCTTTCTTTCATCGTGCATCACTGTTCTTCTACAGTTCTTGATTTTTAAACTTTTTTATGATAGATAGATAGATAGATAGATAGATAGATAGATAGAGCACACACACAGCGAGTCGAGACTCAAACCCGCAAACCCGGGTTAAAAGTTGCTGTGTCTTTTTATCTCACAGTTCAGTTTTTTGTTTTTTTCCTCCAAATTCTATGTTTATATCTTGGAATAAAAAATAATTTTATAAAATAATAGAAAAGAATAAAAGAGAATAAAAAATTCTCACAATTCAGATATTTCTTGCGATTGCAAATTTGTATCTCACAATTCCGACATTTTTTTCTCAGAATTGTAAGAAAAATTGTCCGAATTGTGAGATTAAAAACTAGCAACTAATACTTTTATTCAGTGGTGGCAATAAAATAAAATAAAATAAAATAAATAAAATAAAATAAAATTCCATAGTCTTGTTTTGTTTCTACCATGAAATAAAAAAATGGACTTTCTTTTTTTTGTCAGAATTGTAAGAAAAATAGTCAGAATGGTGAGATAAAAACTTGCCAATTTTATCCTTTTATTCAGTGGCAGAAATAAACTAAAAAAAAAGAAGAAAAAACCCAATTCTGTAGTTTTTTTGGTTTCTACCAAAATAAATAAATAAACAAATCAATCAATAAATAAAGTTTTTACAACTTTTTTTTTTTTTCACAGTTTGGACTTTTTCTTACAATTGCAAGTTTATTTCTCACAAGTTTATAACTTTCTTATTCTGTGGTGGAAATAATCTTCTATAATAGACAGACAGACAGATGCTGTTTTTTGTAGATGTGGGAAAAAGCTGTCAAACCCGGCCGATGGCATCAGTACAGTGACACATCAGACGCTCAGGACAGGCATTCTGAAAGCTGGATCTCAGTTACACAAGATCTGCCCACGTCTTCCAAATCACTGTACAACCACTATCAATCAAACTGAAGCTCACACGCGGCTTGCTCTCTGCGTATCTTTTGTTTTCCGTGACGTGTGTGAAATCGAAGTCAGCTCGTATGTCGCGTGGCATGAAGAGGGGCTGCTATTTACAGCGTCTGAGAACGCTTGTGGTGCTTTATCAACGCTCACAGACTCTGAAAGGAAGATGTTGGCGGATCATTTATCTACTGTCTGCATTCATCTGGTTGATTATTTTGTACACAATATCAGATTTGAACGAGGCCTTTGAAACACGTGTACAAGAACCCACAGACCAGTCGGAAACCACCTAGCAACCACCTGGAACACCCTAGCAACCACATAGCAACATCATAAAACCATCCAGAACACCATAGCAACCTACATTCTCAGAAAAAAAGGTACAAAAGCTACCAGTAGGCCGGTACTCTTTCACAAGGTACAAACATGTACCATTTAGGTACTCATATTTGCACTTTAGGTGCTTTTATGTATTTTTAAGGTACTAAAATACTCCCTTTAGGAGTAAAAAAGATATTTAAGTGTACTTTGTGAAATGGTACCACCAGTGACAGCTTTTGGACCTTTTTTCTGAGAGCCCATTTCTGCTACAGAATAATTTTTTTTAAAATGTTGTGACTTTTTATCTCACTACTAAGACTGTTCACTTGCAAAGAGTCTATTTCGCAGTGCTATGGAAGCTTATTTCTGCCGTGGGATAAAAATTGATTTAAAAAAAAAATAACAATAAAAATAAACATTTTTATCTTAAATCTTCAATCTCAATTGCGAGATATTAAAAAATAAAAAATAAACAGAATTGTGACTTTTTTCGCATTCCGAGTTTACATCTCGCAATTTTAAGTTGTTTTTTTTTTGTTTGTTTTTTCAGAATTTTGAGTTTACATCTCACAATTGTTTTTTTTTTTCGTTTTGAAATAAAAAATAAAAATTGTGACTCTTAATCTTACAATTCTTACTTTTTTCCTTGCAATTGCGAGTTTATATCTCACAGTTGTCTTTTTTTCTAAGAACTTCAAGATATAAATTCAAAATCGTAAGACATAAACTTGATTTGCGAGAAAAAAGTCAAAATTGTGAGATGAAAAAGTCGCTTTATTTTTTTTAGCCCATGAAAGAAACAAGCTTCCATAACAATTGCATAAACACCCTAGCAACTGCATAGCAACATCTTAACATCATGGTGGCATTTTCTAGTACAAATCTAGTAAATCTACGTCATTTTAATCCACTATTTTACTACTCTCTAAAAACTGATTTTTCAAAGTTGTAAATAAAGATTATTGGAGTACATTTTACAGGAAAATGCTATTATTTTCTTTCGACTTCAAGATTTCATGCTTAATTATTGAATGTGTTACTTGCCATTTCTTTGTATTTATAAAATTTACGGTAATTCTTTTTTTAAGGACCAATTCTCACTATTATCTAGCATGCATATCACTAGCATATGGCTGTTTATTAGTACTTAAAAAGCACATATTAATGCCTTATTCTGCATAACCATATTTTAGATCCCTTACACAATACCTACCTTACTACACAGCAAATTAGGAGTTTACTGAGTCAAAAGTCGTTAATAGGTAGTTAATAATGAGAATTGGACCATAAAATAAAGTTTGACCAAATTTACTACCAATTTCTGAGTGCATGTTGTTTCAAGTTAAAGCGTAGGCCTAGCCTACACCATTTTTTTTATTTTTTTTTTAGTGTAAAATCAACTTATTTTCTTATTATTATGCTGTAAATCTCACGTAGTTGCGTTAGATTTGCTGCCTTGAAAGGTGCTAAAGTAAATAAAGTTTGACTGATCGATGTTATACAAAGTAGCCTATAAATGTGATGCTAGGTTTTAGCGGTATAACGTTAGCTAAGATGTTTATTTTGTTATTGCCATGTGTTTCAGCAGAGTACGTGACCTGACATAGCCTACATAAACCTCACTGACACTTACTGTGGTTTGAAGTGAACTCATTTTTCAGTCACCGTCTGATGAATGATTAAGACAGATGATATCATTTATGTGTTTACCTTGCGCGCGGCAACTTAATCTGTGGTAAATTGCGCGCGGCTTCCGGTTTCAAAACAGGCCGTTATGCTGCTTCATATCGCAAACTGTGGTATTTGGTTATCATATTATTTTATGTTATCGAAAGCATAAACACACTGGTTTGTAGTGAAAATAGTTTTACCGTTTACTGCGCTTTTCTATTTTTCTTCCAGTTATTTACTGATAGCGTCTAATGAAGAAAAAAGCGAACTTCCGCTTTGCAGAATAAGGTGGATATCTTTCCAGGTAATCACAGTCATCTTTGAATCTTCCCTTTTTTTAGCTTTTAGGTGGATTTTGCTTTTAAAGATCTTGCAGTTCTTTATTGGAGACCTTATAATCACAACAGACAAACACCAAAGGCTCTTCAAGATGTGAAAAATAACATCTAACTGTATTTAGCAGTGCTGATGACATTAACAGACAGTTCATCAACTCAAAAAAAATCAGAACAGAATAAAAAGCATACATGAAGAAAGAGAAGATGAACACAAATCTGAGAAAGTTTGGTCACGTGATCAAATCAATTTAATCTAATATATATATATATATATATAAACAATGAACCCTAAAAAAGTTAATAAGACTACATTAGTTAGGTACCATTTCCTGATGCCAACCACACAAGTCCTTCACATTCCCAGAACAACCGCCAACACTTAAAATGAAACAAATGACACTGAATGACACGTCACTCATTATCGGAGTTAATTCTTTTTGACCTCCAGAAATGAATGGGCTTTTACAGGAAATTAATATCACATACAGAAAACAAAACCTCATGTACTCTGGTGGTAAGGGGAATCTCTCAGCTATGTCCAGGTCATATTTCACCCTAAAATCAAAAGAAAAAAAAAACAAAAAAAAAAAAACACATTTTCCCTAAAGGAAGAGTTTTGAATTTTGAAAAAGGGATACTATACTATATTAACTGTTTCATTTTTATTAATGCACTCCATGCTTTCAGTTTTGCCGATTTAAATAAACTTTTCTGTTACACATTTATGAAAATCACATTTAATAATGAGGGGGAAAAAAAATCAAAGCACATCCAGACATACAGGTCCTTCTCAAAAAATTACCATATTGTGATAAAGTTCATTATTTTCTGTAATGTACTGATAAACATTAGACTTTCATATATTTTAGATTCATTACACACAACTGAAGAAGTTCCAAGCCTTTCATTGTTTTAATATTGATGATTTTGGCATACAGCTCATGAAAACCCAAAATTCCTATCTCAAAAAATTAGCATATCATGAAAAGGTTCTCTAAATGAGCTATTAACCTAATCATCTGAATCAACTAATTAACTCTAAACACCTGCAAAAGATTCCTGAGGCTTTTAAAAACTCCCAGCCTGGTTCATTACTTCTCCAAACCGAATCATGGGTAAGACTGTCAATCTGACTGCCAAGTCCATAGAAGGCCATCATTGACACCCCACAAGAGGGTAAGACACAGAAAGAAATTTCTGAATGAATAGGCTGGGTTCCCAGAGTGCTGTATCAAGGCACCCCAGGAAGTCTGTGGGAAGGAAAAAGTGGGCAGAAAACGCTGCACAACGAGAAGAGGTGACCGGACCCTGAGGAAGATTGTGGAGAAGGACCCGATTCCAGACCTTGGGGATTCATGGAAGAGGTGGACTGAGTCTGAGAAACATCCAGAGCCACCGTGTACAGGCGTGGTGCAGGGAATGGGCCACAGGTGCCGCATTCCCAGGTCAAGCCACTCTTGAACCAGAAACAGCGGCAGAAGCGCCTGACCTGGGCTACAGAGAAGCAGCACTGGACTTTGCAAATTTTGTGCATGTCATTCGGAATCAAGGTGCCAGAGTCTGGAGGAAGACTGGGGAGAGGGAAATGCCAAATGCTCAGTCCAGTGTCAAGTACCCACAGTCAGTGATGGTCTGGGTGCCATGTCAGCTGCTGGTGTTGGTCCACTGTGTTTTATCAAGGGAAGAGGGTCATGTGCAGCTAGCTTATCAGGAGATTTTGGAGCACTTCATGCTTCCATCTGCTGAAAAGCTTTATGGAGATGAAGAGTTCATTTTCAGCACGACTCACCTACTCACAGTGCCAAACCACTAGTAAATGGTTTACTGGACCATGGTATTACTGTGCTCAATTGGCCTGACTCTCCTGACCTGAACCTATAGAGAATCTGTGGGATACTGGGGAAGAGAAAGTTGAGAGACACAAGACCCAACACTCTGATGAGCTTAAGGCTGCTATCGAAGCATCCTGGGCCTCCATAACACCTCAGCAGTGCCACAGGCTGATTGCCTCCATGCCATCAGCCAAAGATTGAAGCAGTCATTTCTGGCAAAAGGATTCCTTACTCAAGTATTGAGTGCATAACTGAACATAATTATTTGAAGGTTGACTTTTTTTTTTTTTTTTTTTTTTTTTTGTATTAATAACTTTTCTTTTATTGGTCGGATGAAATATGCTAATTTTTTGAGATAGGAATTTTGGGTTTTCATGAGCTGTATGCCAAAATCATCAATATTAAAACAATAAAAGGCTTGGAACTTCAGTTGTGTGTAATGAATCTAAAATATATGAAAGTCTAATGTTTATCAGTACATTACAGAAAATAATGAACTTTATCACAATATGCTAATTTTTTGAGAAGGACCTGTATTAAGGTAATAGTCATGAAAATTTCACAATGCAATAATATTAATAATGGTTTTATTTTTTGCTGATTTAATTGCCATGAAAATGTCCCAATGCAAAAAAAAAAAAAAAGGATAAAAAAAGAATAATTAAAATAAAACATGGAAAAAACTTGTAATAGGCCTAAAATAAGCATCATTTTATTTATGCATGATATTTTTTTTACGGCCATTTAATAGTAACTGTTTTCATGAGATTCATCTGGTAATGCTTCACTAATCATATAACTTACCAACACTGATGATTTGTATTGCTAATTAAAAAATAAAAATAAAACTACAGCCTGTAGTGAACGTACTCATTAGTATTGATTAGAGTTTAAAAATAAATCTGCAACATGCAAAAGGACGTAAATGCTGTACGAAAGAGAGATTTCACCTAAATATTTTGGTAAACAAGCACGTCTACCTCAAAGAGGTTCAACCGCAAAACTCCCAATATTCAGGCATCCCGTCTCACGTTTAATTGTGCCGTATATGAGCCGTCATCACTATGAACACGAGACATCAATCCATCCTAATGCTTTTAACACCATAAAAACTGATCCAAAAATCCAATCTATGCTCAAAACGGTAAGAGAAGGCAGATTATTATTGCACATGCAAATCAAAAAGACAAAAAAAAAAAAAGAAAAGTTTGACCTACTATAGACAAAATGATTATCAGCAACAAAAAGGTTATTTCAGTTTCCCTAAGAACCTTCAATATAATGAAAAAAAACTATATTTGTTCTAATAATATACATTCAAAATAGATGTCATTAGTATTGTATAAATGAACTGAAGCTTGAGAGCAAATCAGTACAAATCTTGTTCTACCCAACACAAGTGAACTGAATCACACTTTAAAACTGGATTGTTGGCTTTTCTTCACTGTCTTATCACTTCTGCACATATTTTAATGGTAGATTATTTATAGAAATATAAATAGAGTCATAGTGTGGAACTTCCCTTTCAGGCTCTTACAAAACCTGTGACATTTTTCAGTGCCTCCCTCATCTGACCTGAAAAACAGCGACCGATCAGCTCCCAAATACAAACCCAAGCCACGACAGTTCACCAAAATACCCTCAGCATTATTCACACTCCAGTCATTCCAAACTCGTATGACTTGAGATTCCACATATTTTTGGAATGCAAAAAAGGCAGAATTAGACAAAATATCCATGCTTTATTTCAATACAATGAAAGCACGTAATGAGGTCAAGCTCCAAAAAGCTGAAAAGAAAAACACCATAAAAAACGTCCATAAATGATGGTGTGATGCATGAATATTCTGCGCTCTTTTTCAGAAAGTAATGCAGGTTTGGAATGACATGAGGGAGAGTAAATGATGAGATTTTTAATTTGCCTTTAACATGTCATAATAAGGGTTATGCGTTATGAAAATGCACGAGAAACACACCTGACACTGTCGGTCCTGACGCTTGGAGGTAAAATTACTACCTGAAAAAGGTCAAGGTTTTCTTTCAGAGTGAATCTCGCAAAACCGGTTAAAAACAGATCATGTTTCACCACAAAGTCAAAAGGAAAAAAATAAAAAACAAACTACATTTTGCAGAAAAGACAATAAAGCCTATTTTTTGTTAAAGACTACAGTGCAAAAAATAAATAATATATTATTGAAATTGTTAGTTACATTTGTTAAGTAAGCAACTATTGTAACTGTAAGTAACAATTTTAAGAGAAACTGATTTAACTTATTTCTTTATGCAACATATATATCATTTTTCTTTGACCGAGGTATTTCTTTATGAGATTCACTTACATGAGGACTGAGGTGAATTCAGTATTTTAAACAGAGTAATCAGTTTGTTTGTCAAATATCAAACACTATTAATTCTCGCTCGTACATGTTTCTACGTGAAGCTGGTTCCTCAGATGAAGCAAACAGGCACTGGAGGTTTATGGTTTGATATGGCAGATACACAACCGCACACTGGACAGCAGAAATGTGTGAGAACAGGGTTCAAAACAATACCTTCGTTTACCTGCCAAATTAGTTACTGGCAACAGTGAGGACGTTCATTTTTATGACTGTGTTTTCGATCTCAGTTTATGACACATGAATCTCACAAAACCAAGTCAAGAAGTCTAGGTCATATTTCATACAAAATCTAAAATATTGTGTTAGAGTGTTATTAACGGTAATACAATAAATAAAGCTGTATTACTGTATTGTACTACTACTAAAAAATAAAAATAATAATACTAATACTAATAAAGGGCGTTATTTGAGCTCAAAATTTGCTTATTTTTCAGGAAAAAAGTGACATTATACAAAAAATTTCAATGATTCCTAAAAAAAAAAAAAGGTTTCATCGTCTTATTTCTCATGTTTTATTATTAATATTTAATTATTGTACTGTAATATGTTGTATGTAATAAAATGTTCTTAGTTTTCATTAAAATAATGAAAATGTAATGTTCTTAAAGCTTACATTGTCTTAATTATTTTTATTTTTACTTTAGTATTTTATTATTGTATTGTAATAACTATAATAAAATATTAAAATCTAATAACAACAATAATAATAATTATTATTATTATTAGGGATGAAAATTTGCTTAGATTTCATGAAAATAATACCATTATTTATTACATTTTATTATTATTTAATATTTTATTATTGTATAGTAATAAAAATAAAATATTTTAAAAATTATACTAACAAAGTGGATTTAGGCAGAAAACATGCTTTACCATTATGCTTATATAAGCATAATGGTAAAAAGACCACATGGTCTTTTCTATTTCTTATTGTGTTTTATTATTAATTTCATATTTTCCTTTGTATTTTGGAGTGAAATATGACCCAGATATGATGCTAACAGAACGGTGGGTAAACTAAGACTCCTAAGGCTTCTCCACCTCAACAACATTTCATTTTTCCTCTCAAACAACTTCTTAAAGCAAATTTTAAATAGAAAAACAACGTATTTCAGTACCAAATTGCAAAGATATCAAAGGCTATCAAAGTCTGTGTTCACTCGATGGCTCGTCAAGTCATTTCTCACACACACAAAAAAATAAAAATCACAACCCTTTAAAGGGTTAGTTCACCCCAAAGTGAAAATTCTGTCAGTAATTACTCACCCTCATGTCTTTCCAAACCCATAAGACCTTCGTTCATCTTCGGACAACAAATTAGCTCTTTGACCCTCCATTGACAGCAACACAACTGCAATGTTCCCAGTCCCAGAAACGTAGTAAGGACATCGGTAAAATAGTCCATGTCACATCAGTGGCTCAACTTCAATTTTACGAAGCTACGAGAAAAATAATTTCTTCAACAATTCTTCTCCCTGAGTCACCGTCTTACACCATTTTGGAGAGTACCACGATGCATGTGTGCGCTTTCCCCAGAACGCAATCAGCGTTTATGTTCAACATGCCAAAAATGGCAGAAGACGATAACTCATGGAGTAGAATTGTTGAAGAAATTATTTTTGTTTTCTTTGTGCACAAAAAGTAATCTCATTGCTTCATAAAATTGAAGTTGAGCCACTGATGTGACTGTTTACCGATGTCCCTGCTATGTTTCTGGGATTGGGTTTACTGCAGTTGCATTGCTGTCTATGCAGGGTCAGAGAGCTCTCGGATTTCATCACAAATATCTTAATTTGTGTTCCGAAGATGAACGAAGGTCTTACAAGTTTGGAAGGACACAAGGGTGAGTAATGACAGAATTTTCATTTTTGGGTGAACTATCCCTTTAAGATAAAGAATAATCCCTTTTTGTACCGTTCGACCTTACGGAATACAAACCCACAGTTTTGCAGCAAACAAAAAAAGACGAACAAACCACGAAAATGTGGCTTCTGTACACATCCGAACAAGCGCTCGATTAAACCTTCTGAACGGGCGTCTGCACGGCCCGCTTGCTGCTCTTCTTCACGCGGCTGCGGGCGTAGATGCGCAGGAAGAGGGCGAGGAAGACCACGGCTACGCCCAAGCCGCCCACCAGGGTGACCGCGTGACCATAGAGGAAGCAAGACAAGAGGATGGCGATGGCCTGCCGCAGAGTCATGATGATGGTGAAGACGGCCGCGCCGAACTGAGAGATGGTGTAGAAGATGAAGAGCTGACCGAAGGCGGAGCAAACCGACAGCAGCACGGCGTGCATCGCGAACTCCGAGTGCCGCATCATGAAGGCCAGCGAGTCGAAGAAGGCGCCCTGTTCCAGCAGAGAGCCCACCGTGAAGAGACACGAGAAGAGATTGACGCCGAACATCATCTGCACCGACGACATCTTGTACTTGAACAGGTTGTCTTGCCAGTTGGAGGTGAAGCTGTCGAAGACGATGTATCCGCCGAGGATGATGACGCCGGAGAAGGTGGTGACCGTGGACGGGTGTTTGCTGGTGGAGCTAGACAGCAGGAACATGCTGACGCCCAGCGAGATCAGGATGGCCGTCAAGTACTCCCAGTACTCGTAGCTCTTGTGCGACACGATCTTGCCCATCAGCATCACGGGGATCACCTTAGAGGCCTTGGCCAGAACCTGCGACGGAAACACATCGGGCGTCGGATCATGACAGAAACACAAGCTGAGGTGTCAATCACTGCTGCGAGAACATGCTCAATCTTGTGCAGCGATGTGACAAAAATACATCAGTCTCGACGAAAATGTGTCCCTGGACCACAAAACCAGTCATAAGGGTCGATTTTTTTTTAAATTGAGATTTATACATCATCTGAGAGCTGAATAAATAAGCTTTCCACTGATGTATGGTTTGTTAGGACAATATTTAGCACAATATTTGGCTGAGATACAACTATTTGAAAATCTGGAATCTGAGGGTGCAAAAAAATATTGAGAAAATCGCCTTTAAAGTTGTCCAAATGAAGTTCTTAGCAATGCATACTACTAATCAAAAATGAAGTTTTGATATATTTACAGTAGGAAATTTACAAACTATCTTCATGGAACATGATCTTTACTAAATATCCTAATGATTTTTGGCATAAAAGAAAAATGGATAATTTTGACCCATACAATGTATTTTGGCTATTGCTACAAATATACCCCAGCGACTTAAGACTGCTTTTGTGGTCCAGGGTCACATATGTCAAGATTTGATCAAATGTACGGTGGCCAAGAGCTCAATGCGCTGCAAATAAAAAAACACCAGCAAATTAAGAAAACATCTTCATTAATTTGACAACACACGCGCTGCAAATGCTCACAACACAACCACATAAAGAAACTCACTGCAAATAGGCACAGACCACCTCAGAAATGTTTAAGGGAATTGCAAAGCGACGAACATGGCTGGGACATATTTATCAATGTTTGCTCTGAAAGGTGAGATTTTTGTTTATTTTAACATCCTGATCATACAATTCCTTAGCTTATATATACACACACACACCCCATTGGTAATATTTGCTGTACTGCCTCCATAGTGATAGAGAAAACCTCTAAAAAGTAAACTGCATAATTCATTATGGAAATGAGAATTTGGGTGAGTGTGTGAGGATAATATTGACAAAAAATGAAAATCAGTCCACATCTAATTGTATACTCGTGTACTTATTGAAACGTGACCATATTAGAATTTTTAGTTTTTACTTTTTATAGTTAATTTTATTTCTTATTCATGTTATGATTATTTTATGATAACTTTAAATCCTTTTTATGTAGAGAACTTTGAATTACCATTGTCTATGATGATGATGATGATAGTGTGTGCTATATAAAATAAACCTGTTTTACCATCCAGCTGATTTACCCAGAATGCAGTGCTGTACCTGTGTGGGAAAGCTGATGTATTTGAGCGCTTCATACTGGCACCAGCTGCTGAGGATGTTGGAGAGTGAAGCGAAGGAGTATTTGTACATGGGCGCACCGTGGCGGGGCTGTTTGAACAGGACGCACCACAGACCGGACACCGTCAGCGCCAGGATCCGGTTCATGAACACCAGAAACTGAGAGTCTTTGAAGCGCTC
>JAFVLL020033920.1:0-37078 GCA_021397915.2 Tor tambroides | reverse complement strand
CCCCCGCAATATGGTTTTGCCACCCTTACTCAACTTGATGTCATTCCAATTCCATTTCTTATTTTTATATTGCAATTTTTGATGCTTTTTTATGAGCTTCACAGTCCCTGGTAACTATATGCTTCTGTCATATGGAAAAGAGCAGCATGAACAATCTTCAAAATATCTCTTTTTACATTCCACACAAGAAAGTCATATGGATTTGGTGTGACAGGGTGAGTTCATGATGACAGATTTATTTTTCAAGATCTCTTTCTTTAAGCTCCCTCTGCTAATAGTAGCACATAACAGCAGGAAAAAACAAACAAACATCCAATTTCTTCTGTTTATGACATCTAACGGGCCCAGGATTGACCCCTGTGGTGTCCCAACTAATGCAACAGGGAATGCCTCATGCGCAGGCTTGCGTTCACATTTGCCACCCCCAAACTGTTAATTAGGTTGAAAAAACACAATCTTTTTGACATTTTATGTTGTTAGGAAGCAAAAACCATTAGGTAGAGGTTCAGGCGAGCTAGAGAACGAGACACAAGGAAGAATTTCTACTGATCATCAGTGTCAGAATAAAAAAAAATATATATATATATATTTTATTATTATTCTCAGAGGGACATGTTCACCCACTCCTGGGTTTTTCTCCTTGGTAACCCACTTCGATCTTTATCCGGAAGCTACTGTTATTAGCAACTGCCTTGAAAATACCAACGCATTCATATCAAACTAATGAATTAGAGTTCGCCATGTGTGCGCGTCATGTGCCCTTGAGATGAAAGGCTTCATTTAAATATTCATGTCTTCTGCAGTCTTTCAGCTTTAATGTGGCGGACATCGACTGTTTTGAGGACGTATGTGGGACGTAAGGGCGCTTCGTTGTCTTTTTTTACAGCATTAAACCACATTTATGTGTAAAAATCCATGTGGTGTAGTGGCATACTAGCTTCAAAGGAAAACCGTCTGTTCTGCGTGCATGATGCATGCTGGGAAGCTGAGAAAGACAATATTTATGAGTAGCATGTAGCTTACCTCCTCTCGTATCCTTTTCACCGTCTCTCCTTTCTGTAGGGGGAGATAAAAAAGAAGATCATAATGCACTTATTGCCTTTGTCTCGCATTTGTTTGCGTGATATGTTGTTTTCCCCGAGTGACTGTCTTTCACAATGGCCTATAGCGGAGGATAAAGTGAGTTTGACTAGTTGAACAGATAGCTCAAATTAATATCAATTCTGCTTCACTACACAGCAATATGGCATCTGCATGGATAGGCCTCAGGGGAACAGGTTTTCCAATCGAAGGCCCTGCAATTGGACTGACTAGGGAATCAATAGTCCATGAATCACTTAGATAGCCTCAGATAGTGTCTCGCTATCTCCGACACAGAAGCTAACGCATAGTCATGACTGCAGATCCCTAAACCTGCTTTTGCACGCTTGACTGGCATTTCATTGTCTTTAGATGGGCTAAAAGGACAATTGGATGTGTCATAACAGAGGTGAAGTCGGGCTTGTGTGGTTTTGATTTATCAGGGAAATCAACATTTCAGATGAGACGTTTTCAAGACTACCATCTCGTGAATCTGGCCTTAATGCCAATAAAGTTCTTTAAAACATCAAACTATGATGCATGTAGCAGTGTTTGCAGATGCCTGTTAAATAACCTAAATATAACCTAACTAGTCCCTTTTCAGAGTTGAAACCATATAAAACTGAAGAAAAACAAGGCTGCGGAAAAACAGAAGTACATTTTGTTAAAATATGTCGTATTTGTATGTCATTTAGCCAATGAAACATTAAAAATGCATATTTAACAAAATGACAGACACAATATGTTTTGGGTTTTGTCATTCATCAATGACAACGTAGGATTATTATCGTTAACTAAAAAGAAAATCAGTCAATAAAATTTGAAATAAATTTGAAATAAAATAAACATTAACTGAAATAAAACATTTGAAACAAAGTATTTTATTTCATCTAGAGAAATAAAAAATGAGAAAAATTTCTCATTTTCATTTACTTTAACTTGATCTACTAAAATAAAACTGAAATAAAAAACTATTATAAAAACTATATTATATATAACTATATATACATTAAAAAACTAAACTAAAATTACAAAAACAACAAAATTACTAAAACTATTTACTATAGTTACTCAAATAAAAAATTCAAACTTAATAAAACAGTAACAGTAATAATAACAGTTTATTACTATTTGCGTAAACAGTAATAATAATAGTTTACACAAGAATGCTTCTTGAACAAAGAATCCAGCATAAACAAAGGAATTTGTTCTGTGCGTAGTAACTGATTACATGTAGTCTGGATTATGTAACCAGATTCCAAAAATTAAGTACTTGTAATTACTTTTTTTTTTTTTTTTTACATTTTTATGCATTTAGCAGACGCTTTTATCCAAAGCGACTTGCATTGCTTTCAAGTTACAGTTTTACATTTTTTATCAGCTCTTGCTTTCCCTGGGAATCGAACCCATGACCTTGGCGTTGCTAGTGCCATGCTCTACTATTTGAGCTACAGGAAAGCTAAATAGATTAAATTACATTTTAAAATACTCGTAATCAGACTACAGTTACTTTTTTATTGATTATATGATAACATATTCACACAGTAGCAATAAATTATTTATAATTTACTGATTCTCCATAATCCTTTTTCATCTTTTAAATGTTCTGTGCATACCATTCAAAAAAATTACGAATTTCGATTCATTGCAACAGTTTACGAATAATGCTTCTTGATCAAAGAAGCTGGCATGAACAAAGAAATTTGTTCTGCTCATGTTTTTATGAATGAGGCCCTGTTCATTTACTTCAAATTAAACGTTGTCCACTGTGGCTGAGCTCTCTTACTTCTTATAATTTAAAATTCACCTTCATTCCTTTCTCCTGAAGATGCATTACGAATAGTAATTGACTCTAGGCCGCCTCTCCCCACGAATATATCCAGTGGAGATTTGTGATGGAGAACCACCGGTAACAGCACAGATTTAGTCTAGGACTGTGTTTAATCTATGTCTGTGAAACCAAGCCTTGGTTTATTGATTTCACAGTGGGGAGTTATACACCCTAGGCCTTCATTTATTTACTATGCTTCAGAGAAAAACAAGAGAGGGAAAAAGAAGACAACAGAGGATGTCCAAATCATAACTTAGCTGATCTTATACTGGAACGTGATTGAGCATTACATGATCATCATTCCGTAAATGCCACCCAAAAGCCTTGGGACAGCTGTGTATGATTTCAGTCCTTGGTGAGAGAACATAATATTCAAATTAGCTAGATGAAAAGTCTAACTGTGGTATAAATTAATGCATCAAACACATGAAGGCTTTTTAACTTTTTCTTTTTGATACGGCAATGTTACACTTTGATTTAGGAATGTTGCCAGTACTGGGAAGTACAGCCAGAAACATACTCTACACAAGTATTTAAATGCAGACATGAACGCCTTGCCAACAAACTAAAAGTGTGCATAACCCCAGTACTTAAGGGGGCGATAGAGTTATCGACATGTTATGATTCAGTTAGCTAGCTAAACATATTGACGGTTTAACTAACTTAAGCAAACTTGCTCAGCCAAATTCAAAAACGGTTGCTTTGTCCCAATGGTATTTGATCTGTGATCAAACACTAGTAGAATAAAATATTTCCGCTAGCTATAACGCCCCTTGTGGCAATGCATTAAACACACATTGAGCTACACAAACTTTGTTGTTGTTGTTGTTGTTGTTGTTTTGTTTTGCTGCCTTCCCAAAAGTGTCAGAACACAATATGAAATCAATTTTGCATAGCAAGGAATGCTTGCATTCACATACTTGCATATGTTTCAGGCATTACTTGTTGCAGCTACGGTTTGTTTTTATTGGTTGATGAGATCTCTGCTACAGGAAGCACTAAGTTTGTTCTTGATTTGTTGTTTGGATGTTTTAATCAGAACACAATATGAAATCGAGTTTTGCATAGCAAGGCATGTTTGCGCTCACATGTTTGCGCAGACCAGAGCTGGGTAGTAACTGATTACATGTAATCTGGATGACATAATCAGATTCCAAAAATTAAGTATTTTTAATTAGGATCAATTTTGTTTTAAAATATTTGTAATCGAACTACAGTTACTATTTTATTGATTACATTATTACATATTCACACAATAGCAATAGATACTTTTTTGTCTTTTAAATGTTCCTTTCTAAAAAGCTTACCACTTATACACACTCAGAAAGTCTTCCAGTTTTGTGGACATTCACACAGAGACCAGTCATTAGTCAGGTGGCTACACAGCATTTGACCATTCGATTTACAAAAATCATTTCAGGTTTAAGAATTGTTTCAACATTGCATATCAAAAGTAAAATAAAACTAATGGTATAAGATTATCTGATTTACATTAATATGATAAGCGAAGTAGGTCAAAAGTAATCAAAAAGTAGTCTGATTATATCAACTTAAATGTGTAATGTAACTGATTACGTTACTAACTACAATTTTTGTCATGTAATTTGGAATCAGTAGCGGACTACAATTTCATAAAGCGATCTTCCTAGCTCTGGCGCAGACTATGTTTCGGCATTTTTTTTTTTTGCAGTTACTGTTCCCTGCTACGGGAAGTGCAGCTAAGCTTGTTTCTGATTTGTTCTTTGAAATGTTTTAATCAAACACACTATGAAATCAAGTTTATGTTTGTGTTCACATATTCGAGTTGACTATGTTTCGGCACTACTTGTTGCATCTAGGCTCTTTTATTAGTCGATGAGATCCCTGCAACAGGAAGTGCAGCTAAGCTTGTTCTTGACTTGTTTGGATGTTTTAATCTGATTTCCTTCTGAAGATTCACTTTTAGGACACTGCAACATTCTTCATTTTTCAATTCTTTTTGTGCAAGACAAAAGAGTGAGCTGTGTTTTCGAGAAGACGCATTTGCAGCAATGGAGCTCAGAGCGGTCTGTATCCGTCCGTCTGGCTCTTGTCCTGAGGCCCAACTCTGGCAAAGGCCCAGAGACCTATTAGCAGGCCAGTTCTGAAGAGAGCTTTGTGTCACCAGAGATTTATTTGGAGCCAAGGAAATGCCAACAACTGTGTGTATTTGTGCGTGTATGTGTTTTGTCGCTCCAGGACCCAGAGTTGGCCGAAGCAGGAAAAAAATCCCACAAAAATCATCTCATCAGTAGCTGACACACTGTTTACTAATCATTGTGACATCTACATTGGGCCTCTCCAAGAGATTGTGCCATGTTTAGACAATTGCACTCGCTCTAGGGATAAACAGAGCTAGCTGTAGAATTGAACAACGTAATATATCCAGATCATTAATACATAAGATGCACGACTCGTCACATTTAACAAGCCATTTGCTAGGAAACATCAAGTCTTATAGTGATACATTCTGTAGGTTTCTATTCTGGGCTTTTGGATTGTAACCTAAAGCTCTGTGAGAAAGATTGTGAGAACAATCTAATACAGAGGAAAAAACAAACCCAATAGCGACAAAAATCTCAAGACGCATCCACCAAATCTAATAAGTCAACAGCAGGGACAACAAGAACAAAGAGATTCGCTCACCTTGCCTATGATGCTGCCGACCTCCTGTGAAAAGAGAAACAAAGCAAATGTCAGCTTATTGATTACCAAGCTCACTCCCCACTCATCCGTCTGTGGGTTTTGATGAGGTAGGCTGGGTTTGGAGTGTCTGTGCACTCGGGGATCACGTGGAACCGCATTAGATCAGGGCCCTACAGACTCCAGAAGCACTCGTACCTTTTAAATATCCCATCTTGGGTTTAAAGTCAACACAAAATGGTGTTCATAACCCATTTGATTTATGTTACCAAGAAGTACAATATTTCAGAACAAAACTTGGTTTTATCCATCAGGATTTGATTGGATTGCGAAAGTTACTATACACTCTTAAAAACAAAGGTTCTTTATTGGCATCAGTGGTTCCATGAACAACCTTTAGGGGTTTTTGCACCGGAAGAACCTATTTATAGTTCTAGAACTATTGGCAGAAGTTCTCGCTTTTTGGCGTGTTCGCACCGCAGGAACTAGGAACGTATTTAGTACTAGGAACTCCATTTGGAGGAACTAAATTAGCTCCTACTTCAGAGTAAGGTCTAAAACAGTTCTATAGGAACTACCAGTGACGTAAGCGTACGCTGATTGGCCAAACGCATACAAAACACTGGCTACCTGGCATTTTTAAAAAGCCATGTAAAAATACTTCCTCCACGAACATGGAAAACAGCAATAACGGCATTTACCTGTTGTCTGTAGTGTTTTTTTTCTTTTCTTAACCTCGAAGATATGTAACACTGCAAGCTGTCATAGATTTAGTCAGATTTTCATGCTCTTTCAATTGTGTAAACTGTGTGTTTACTTTCCATCTCTGTTATTACGAAACCCACGACACGCAACCAAAACAGCTATGATCACGGCGTTCTCCATTTACTGGTTTTGACGTTTGTTAATGCCGTGAATAAAGACGTTGCTGTCGGCTGCTTCAGAGTTCCTGCTGCTAGTGCGAATACAACCCTGAAAACGGCCCGAGGGGGAAAATGGTTCTCTAGGAACCACCATGCTGTGGTGCGTTTCCCAAACGCATCATTAACTAACTATGGTCGTTAATTCCATTGAATTCTATTGGTAACGATGGAACTTGCGACCATAGTTGCTTTTGGGAAACGCACCCCTGGCAAGTTCCTAGAGCTGAGTTCCTAGAACTACACATTGCGAAAGCCCTTAACACTCATGGAACTTTTCTATTCCATTCATGGAAAAAGGTTCTTCACAGTAAGAAAAAGTGGTTCTTTTAAGAACTGTTATCAGAAAGGTTCATTGGGGAACCAAAAATAGTTCTTCTATGGCTGGTGTCCTCAACTCTGGCCCTTGAGGTCCACTTTCCTGCAGAGTTTAGCTCCAACCTTGATCAAAATCACCCGCCAGAAACTTTCTAGTAATCCCGAAGACCTTGATTTGCTTGTTCAGGTTGAGTTGAGAATCTCTGTTCTATGGCATCACTGTGAAAACTTTTGGAACCTTTATTTTTGGTATGGTATGTTGTTGCAAAGCCATTTTAAAGGTGCAGCATGTTGGAGCATTTTTAATCACATTTCATTGTGATTAGATATAAAACAGTAAAACATTTTTCTTCTTTAGAGTAACATAAACTGATTAACAGTTTACAATAAGACCAAAAATGTGTGTTGATTTCATGTTGACTTTAAAGTCTGCTTGACAAATGGGCATAAAAATCACATTCACAGTTTGCGTAATCACAATGGACTTTCTCATAATGTTTGTCAAATGGCTCAACACACTCTATTGGTAATTTGTAACTATTGTAAGTTTTGGTGAATTGGCTTATTTAAATGAATTTGTATGATCTCATTTGTACGTAGTTGTATGATTGGGTCTAAAGAGATTTTATGAAAGTGTACAAATTAGATCATACTAACTGACAGTTAGGTTTAGAGGTGGACTTTCATGCTTGCGTGTTTTTGTAAAAATACAATTTTTTCTAAATGTACGGATATGTTAAAATAGTCACCTTCGTTTTCTCGTGGTGCCGGTTGATACAAAAATATGAATTGATACGAAAATATGAATTTTTCAAAATGTACGAATATGCAAAACCGTCACCTTCATTTTCACGTGGGTGGCGGTTGATACGAAAATAAGAATTGATACAAAATTACATTGATACGAAAATAAGAATAAGAATTGATGTGAAAATACATTGATACGAAAATACAGATCTTCCAAAATGTAAGAATATGCGAAGCCGTCACCTTCGTTTTCTCATGGGTGGCGGTTGATACAAAAATATGAATTGATACTAAAATATGTTGATACGAAAATACAATTTTTTCTTAATGTACGAATATGCAAAACCGTCACCTTCATTTTCACATGGGTGGCGGTTGATACGAAAATAAGAATTGATACAAAATTACATTGATACGAAAATACTAAAGTACGAATATACGAAATCATCACCTTTGTTTTCATGTGGGTGGTGGTTGATACGAAAATAAGAATTGATGTGAAAATACATTGATACGAAAATACAAATTTTTCAAAATGTAAGAATATGCGAAGCCGTCACCTTCGTTTTCTCGTGGGTGGCTTTTGATACGAAAACACATTGATACAAAAATACATTGATACGAACTAAGTCTGAAGGGTGATGTCATGTACCACTTATTACCCTGTGACATCATGTACCAAAGTTTCTATAAAAGTTTTCAACAAGGATGTGTGTTTTGAGCTGCCAAAAATGAAAGGCATCACTTAAGTTTTGAATGATCTCTGTGTTTATCCTCATTGGAAGATCGGATCACAATCTGTTGATGGAGAATTAAGGTAAATTGGCACATAAATCATCTAAATGTGGCGGTTTATTAACGGTTCATTATGTTTTCATTGGTTTTTCATGACTGTTTTTAATGACTCATTCCTTTTTAGTGATATGCAAATGAGACATATCAAAGAGTTGTGGGCATGTGGGTGGAAATCTGTCACTGGCAGCTGGCTGACAGTTAAACGAACATGTTGACACTGTAATGACATGGCAATGAAATCCACAACCATTTGTTTACTAAGAACTTTAGAGAATTCAAGCAGATTCAAAACATTTAGAAGATGTACAATACATTACATAATCTAGCTGGAAATAACTGTGGCATGATTCTCATACTGTTTTTTAAATGAACATATAAATGATATTTATCAAATTAAAGATATTAATATTTAACCAATTTACTTACAGTATATCCAACAATATATCAAAACTCAGCAATAAATAGCAATATTTATATACTGTACATGGGTCAAAGATGAGATATCCCAATTTTGGTGTCCGCATCGATTTAAATTCACAGAAGTGATTTTATACACATAGAAAGCATATTAACTATGTAACTTAATCTAAAGCATAACTAACTATGTAATAACTTTTGTTGAAATAGGAGTGAAATAATATTCCATTGTCATTCTGCATAACGGATAAATTTATGTAAAAATGAAACAACATACCTATTCTCACCTGTGCTTATTAAAATATATCAAAGAAAAGGCGATAATACTAAATTTGACTCTTTTAAATGATTAAAAAGCTTAATGGGTAAAACTTAGTGGTAGATTAAATAGATGAAGATTTAAAATTACAATGAATTAGTATTTTTGGTGGCTGCACTGTGATCCTTAAATAGAGGCTTTTAATGTCATGTAATGATTCTTGTTCTAAATATGCCTGACAAGATATTTTTGGTAAATGAACTATTGTTACACTAAATAACATTTTAGTGGGTGTCTTCTGTAATTCATGGTAAAATCTTATGACAGTCATTATTTTTGCTCAAATAAATAAATAAATAAATAAAATAGTGCTGTCAATTGATTAATTGCGATTAATCACATCCAAAATAAGTTTTTGTTTACATAAGTGTGTACTGTGTATATTTATTATGTATATATAAATACACACATATAGAGTATATATTTTGAAAATATGTGCATGTATTTACATGTGTATATATTTATATTCAAATAATTTATGAATTGATTTAATATATAAACAACATTTTTCTGAAATATGTACATGTGTGTATATATGATAAATATACACAGTGCAGACATATATTATGTAAACAAAAACTTTTATTTGGGATACGATTAATCACAATCAATCGTTTTGACAGCATTAAAAGAAAATGTATGATAGTCATTATATTTGCTCAGATAAATAAATAAATAAATAGATAGGACACATTCTAATGTATGGGGAAGAACAGTATTAAACTTTTTCAGTGCTTATATAAAATAAAATAAAATAAAATAAAATAAAATAATACTTTTTGTCTATGACCCACATACATTTTGTGCAAAAACTTTTATTTTTTTTATTAATTTATTTATTTTTTTACATTTTATACATATGTAAAATCCTACATGGGAACTTAAGTGAACATTTTTGAGTGATGGAAACTAACAGTTGAATCATAATCGAACTCATCAAAATAACGCGTACAAATTCACACTTCTCGATGCTATTTGCACGCTGAAGTTAAATCAGAGATTACATTAAAACATTTCTCTATTAATCGGTTGTGACACACTGCTAGTTCACTGTTGAGAATAAGGTAAATATTAAACATAATCATCCAGCTTCAGTTATCATAAGAAGTGTCTGTATGGAGCACAGTATCATTTCAAAATGCAAACATCGGGCTGCTACTCTCAGGGTCGTCTTGCACTGAAAACAGTGAATGTTTGTGGCGTAAATGTGTGCGTTTACCTTGCCATGCATGAGCAGCCGGAGAGTTAGAGTGACGTTCATGCCTCCATCTCCAAAATCCTGCTCACAGTTCATCCTGACGTGGGATTCGGGCCCAGGGAGACGCATGAAAGATGCTCTACGGATGATGGAATGGGCAGGGAGAGGGGGAGGCAGGACTCTCTCCTTCCACTCACCACTCTGGAACGACAGCGCACAAAACATACCTCAATATTTTAACACTGGAACAAAATGTGACCCTGGAGCACAAAACCAGTCTTAAGTAGCGTGGGTATATTTGTAGCAATAGCTAAAAATACACTGTATGGGGCAAAATTATCGGTTTTTCTTTTATGCCAAAAATCATTAGGATATTAAGATCATGTTCCATGAAGATATTTTGTAAATTTCCTACCATAAATATATCAAAACTTAATTTTTGATTTGTAATATGCATTGCTAAGGAGTTCATTTGGACAACTTTAAAGGCGATTTTCTCAATATTTAGATTTTTTTGCACCCTCAGATTCCAGATTTTCAAATAGTTGTATCTCAGCCAAATATTGTCCTATCCTAACAAGCTATACCTCAATGGAAAGGTTATATATATATATATATATATGTGTATATATATATATATATATATATATATATATATATATATATATAAAAATTGACCCTTATGACTGGTTTTGTGGTCCAGGGTCACAAATTATACTGTTGCAGAAACGCCAACTAGGTCCATATTTATTGCCTTCGTTGGGACTGAAGAGTGAGAGACTGGGACACATGGGAGAAGGCTGGGTGGGATTGGGAAACGACCCCAGCCTTGGTTTCTGTTTGCCTTGACGGGAGTCCGCATGTCTCACAGCAGTAAATAAGATGATATGTAATAGCCACGCCATCTGCTCTTATGTGCAAAGTGTTCAGTTAAGTGAGGACAACCGTGGCACACCAGTCCAACAATGGCTCAGCAGCTGAATGATGACAATGAGGGCTTCAGTTACAGTGCCACCAAAGCCAGTAGCACCAATTTAGCCAATCTTACAAAGCAGGAGAGGACGAGTGGAAGTACTCGCTGAAATTACTCCCGCTGCATGCGCCGCGCTTTTTGGTGACGGCTCAGAAGCGGAGTGAGGGGTGATGCTGAGTTCGGCAATTTTTTTTTTTTTTTTTGATACAGGAAATTGCAGGTTTTTTGTGCAACCATGCCTCTACAAGGGGAAAAAAATACAAAACTGGCTCTATTGAGACCATCTGATGGCTTTTTTAGGCAGTGTAGTGTAAAGAGCAGTAGGAAATATCTAAAATGCTGTAGAGAATGTGAAGTAGTTTTGTATCAAATGAGCCATAATAATTTCATATGCGTTGTACAATCTCTGAATCGCACAAACACACACATAACAATGAAAGAGCTGATTTTTGGAGAAAGGATCATTTCAGATTGCAGTTCATGTGGTTCAACCAATATTCTGTAAAATAAAATTAAAATAAAATAAAATAAAAAAGTTGAAAATTAAAAACTGACAATTAAATGTAAATAAATAATAAATGAATAAAAGAGCAAATGAATAATATTACAGACCCTTATGACTGTGTAAAGGTCACTAAGTAAAATATCACAATATTACCTTTTTATGGCAAAACTGAAGATTAGTTAAAACCATTCTGAAAAATAAGATATATATATATATATATATATATACACACACACACACACGTTATTGTTAACTAAAATTATTAAATTGTTAAAAAGTTATTGAGAAACTGAGATAAAATCTAATTATTAAATGAAACAACTGCAACTTAAAGAACTTAAAAATGATGCATTGGCAACCTAATAAATATGGAGAAAAAAATAAATTTTATATATATATATATATATATATATATATATATACATATATATTTTTTTTTTTACTAAAATTAATAAAACAAATAAACTCAAATCACAGCTGTATAGAAATATTGTAAACAAGACCTAATAGAAATGAGAAAATCACATACAATTAAAAAAATAACTTCAATTTCAACTCAAAATAAAAATAAAAATAGAAGAAATTGAAATAAATAAAAAATTATGTTTGGCAACTAACTGGAATAAGTTTAAGGGGTTTAGTATCTTTTTTTCAGTTAAAGTATTATTTTTTTAATAACGTTATTTTTGTTTGTAGTAATTTGATGTGGTTTTTCATTTTTATTATTTTTTTGTTTAAAATATTTCTGTATAAGTTTGATATGTTCAACTTAAATTATTTCAGGCATCATGTCTAATTTTAGCTTTTTAAAGTGCTAAAATGACAAAAACTGAATATATATATATATATATATATATACTTCTAGTAAATTAAAACACCTATAATATGGTATACATGCATAAAAAAGCATGGCACAACTAGATTTTTCTTTTATTTTATGGTGGATGCTCTTATATTGACTCCATGTAGCGTCTAGAAGTAATCAGAGCAAGTCTCACAGTTAGAAAAGAAGAGTTCGGTTAAAGAGTTGATCTTGAGAAAGACAGAAAAAGAAAAAAGCATTGCACAATATTTCGTTTGTAACCTCCATCTCCCAAGGGATCAGAATCAAGCCTACTTAACACTCAAAAACTTCCGTCAGCTTCTAAACATCCCCAAAATTAGCTTGCGTGCGTTAGAATTTAAAACTTGATTGGCAAGTGTTGTTGAAGCTTCAGGGTGTATGAAATAAGCTCTGGGCTCTCAAAGACGTCACGGGTGCTAAAACTGCGGCATCACAGCATGCTAACGACGAACTCTCTTGAACAGTTGATGATTCCTAGAATCAAACTCTCCAACATCTGCTCACCGTAACACCACCCAGATTCACCCACGTCGCGCTTTCTGACATCTGCCGACAGGTTAATTAAAGCCGCTCAATTACAGGTGTGGGTGTGTGTTTTCAGATAACATCGGAAGACAGCCAAGATTTCAAAGGGGCGGCACATCTGAGAAAGTAGGTCAGAAATCCAAAAAGCGTCGGTGAGGCCTGTGTAGGAGTTTGGCAGTGTGTCATTTGGATAGTCGTGTCCGCGGGTGGTGCTGGTGTATGCGTGTCATTAGTGCAAAGCAATCGCTACTTGTGCCTGTCTCGTTTGTTTGTTGTTTTTTTTCGCGTCCCTCAAGGCGATCCACCAACCAATTAGAAGTAGAGACAGCGAGAGGAGCGAGAGCGAGATGATGGTGCCCACTGGTTCACACCTGTGGTCGCCGGGATTTTGCCAAGTTGTTTTCGGCTCTTCTGTTGGTCCTGGAACAACAGTCCTGTCTAAGCAACATAGTCTTAATATCTAAACTATAAAATAACATTAAACTATGGCCCTATGATTCAGTTTTATTTTTTACCAAATTCTAAAATTGTGTTTTTCATTTTATTTTTTTCTGGATTCAATAATTTATTACAATTTTAACAACAGTGTCCTATGAAATGTTTTATTTTTCAGATTTTTTTCCCCTGTTTTAATTTTTCTGGATTCCATTATAATTAATTGAATTAATCAGTTTAATTCATAAGATTTTAACAATAAAGCCCTATTTTCCCCCAAAATTCAGTTTTATTTCTTCCCAAATTCTGTTTTTTTTTTTTTCTGTATTAATTTTAATGGTTTAATTAAATTATGAAGTCAAAAAAAGTGTAATGAACTGAATTAAAGAAATCTAGCACTTCAACAATTTATTACAATTTTAACAATAGTGTTCTATGAAATGTTATATTTTTCAGATTTTTTTCCCCCTGTTTTATTTTTTCTGGATTCCATTTTAATTAATTGAATTTTATTAGCTAGAAAGGATGTCTAATCAGTTTAATTCATAAGATTTTAAAGGAACACTCCACTTTTTTTGGAAATAGGCTCATTTTACACCTCCCCTAGAGTTAAACAGTTGAGTTTTACCGTTTTTGAATCCATTCAGCCGATCTCCGGGTCTGGCGGTAGCACTTTTAGCTTAGCTTAGCATAGATCATTGAATCGGATTAGACCATTAGCATTTGGTCATCAAAAATGAGCAAAGAGTTTCGATATTTTTCCTATTTAAAACTTGATACTTCTGTAGTTACATCGTGTACTAAGACTGACGGAAAATGAAAAGTTGCGATTTTCTAGGCCGATATGGCTAGGAACTATACTCTCATTCCGGCGTAATAATCAAGGAACTTTGCTGCCGTACCATGGGTGCAGCAGGTGCAATGATATTACGCAGCGCCTGAAAGTAGTCCCCAGCTCAGTAGCCTATGATATAGCCTGAGGACTACTTTCAGGCGCTGCGTAATATCATTGCACCTGCTGCACCCATGGTACGGCAGCAAAGTTCCTTGATTATTACGCTGGAATGAGAGTATAGTTCCTAGCCATATCGGCCTAGAAAATCGCAACTTTTCATTTTCCGTCGGTCTTAGTACACGATGTAACTACAGAAGTATCAAGTTTTAAATAGGAAAAATATCGAAACTCTTTGCTCATTTTTGAGCGCGATGCTAATGGTCTAATCCGATTCAATGATCTATGCTAAGCTAAGCTAAAAGTGCTACCGCCAGACCCGGGGATCGCCTGAATGGATTCAAAAACGGTAAAACTCAACTGTTTAACTCTTGGGGAGGTGTAAAATGAGCCTATTTCCAAAAAAAGTGGAGTGTTCCTTTAACAATATATGATTTTTTTTTCTTTTCTTTCTTTCCTTTTTTTTTTTTCTAAATTCAGTTTTATTTAGTCCCCAAATTATGTTTTTCATTTTATTTATTTATTTTTCTAGAGTCATTTTAATGGTTTAATTAAATTTTATTAAATCAAAAACGATCTAATGAAATGAATTCATACGACTTTAGCACTTCAGTAATTTATTATAATTTTAACAATAGTGTCCTATAAAATGTTTAATTTCAGATTTTTTGTTTTCTGTTTTCATTTCTCATTTGTCTAATCATATGATTTTAACAATAGGGCCCTATGCATTTTTTTCATACAATTTCATACAAATCTTTTAACAAAAAAAGATGGTAATCAAATGAAAGTATGAAACTTTAACAATTTAATTCATCTTTTAAAATGTAATCAAATGAAATTTGAACAATTTTATTTAGTTTTTTTTGCAAACAAAGTGCTACACAACAGATGTTTACTGTTTAAATTAAAACATGGATTAAAAAAAAAAATTTTCCTAAATAATATCTTAATAAGCTATTATAATGATTATTATTATAAAATAGTAATATATTTCTACCTTTTTTTTTTTTTTCAAATTAAACTTTATTTTGGCGGGCTGTAGTTTGTATCAAATGACAGTTTTTTTTTTTTTTTATCTTTTTGTGTTTAAAGTTCACAGAAACTAGTCCATATATTGATTTAGTTAAGTGTACAGCCCTACTTTTAATTTATTCATCCAAAATGCCAAATGGAAATTGTCATCATGTCATCAATGAATATGTCCACTGTACAATTTTCAAGCCAGATCATGATAATAAATCGCTGCTGCTACAGATGTCAGGTTTCAAATGGTCCGTGTTCCCACCAGGCCTAAAAGAGTCTCAGTCAAGAGGTTTATAACTACTGTATGTCTAGGCCTAAATGAGCCATGAACTTGACTAAAAGTATGATAATACTACAAAATAGAAGGCAAGTCAAGTGAGTGAAGAAATAAAAACGTTTCTACCAAATCCAAAGTTTTCATTCAACCAAGAAAGGCATGCAAATTATGTCAGTAGGTATTAAAAAACTGCCTGACCTTGTTTGTATATATCTAAGAACCTGTAACAATGTCTCTGTTTGAACATAATCTCCCATCTAATTAATACAATTCACCAGTAAATCTCCCTTTTCTTTATGCGTAATACAATGGCGCATCTAATGAAGACTAATTAGCAGTGCTAAATGATGCTTCGCTGCCCTGTAGTGTGTGAAAATATGGATTATCAAGACCACATGGCCACAGTCAATGACAATAGCCCCACAGTGACCGTGTTTACATGCATAGAGTTTTCAATTGACTTCTATATTCTGGATAAGCCTTTATTCTGAAAAACTTCACAGCTACTGGAATATTTCTGTACAAGAAATTCGAATAATGTGAATGGCATGGCAAGGAGCATCCAACAAATTGAGAAAACTGGTAATTAAAGACATTTATTGATGGTTGGAAACCCATAAATACAAATCGTTTGTAATGCGACATAATTGCCCATCACTTTTGACCAATATTTGTCGCTGTGACAAAATTGATCTGGTGTGTTCAGTGTTGGATGACAATAATGCACACAAATTTTGGAGTCATAATGCCAAAGCATTGCAGAAATACGGTTTCAGATCCAGTTTGGCATCTTGCCAACAAATTTGACGATAAGTTATACGAAAGCGGTTTGGGATATCAACAAGCTTTTAATAACTTTTTGCCAGCATAGTCTGATGATGATCTGTGTAAAATTTGGTGAAGATCGGACAAACGGTCTAGGACGACTTAAAAAAAAAGGGTTTTGACATAAATCAAAATGGCCGAACTGTCGAAAAACAAATACCATTGTTTCGGGATAAATAACCCTTTAAATAATAATAAACAAGTAATTTATGTCCTTAATAATGCAAAAGAGTGTGATAAATTACAAAATGTAGGTAATTTCTTTTAATGTTTGTAAAGGTACCATTTACCATTGCTTTGTGAATTTTTGTGGGTGAAATCAAGCCATTTCAATACAAATCCATGTGATCGGGAATTTTGCTAAAGATTTTGCAACGGATTAGCCGTGTTGACCAACGGAAATCTGCTTGGTTTGACAGTGACTTCTGTGTGAACAGTGCTTCATAAATCGGTACAATGGACCTTTTTCGCCCTTGAAATCTTCGGTGAAATTTCACGGATGTGATCGCACCTTAAAACTTTAGTAAAACACTGGGTCTCCTCCTGCTCCAAATATGCATTTCTTCATTATCTCAAGTTAACGCTATGTATATTTAATATCACCCAGATTATCTTTGTTTGGACATGCATAGATTTATATAATAATCTTTTATGATGGATATTCTGAATACGGTGTTTGCAAGGCCCAAAATTAAAACGTAATATGCCAGTTATGTTATTCAGATTATAGAAACCAGAATATTGTCTTAATCTGATTATAGCAATCAAGTTAATGCATTTACATGACACTTGCATAATCAAAATATATACAAATTCTGATTAAAACAAGAACATGCCAGCTGTGTTATTCAGACTATAGAAACCAGAATATTAGCTTAATCTGGTTATAGCGATCAAGCAAATGCATTTACATGATGCTTGCATAATTAAAATATAAATGCATTCTGATTAAAACAAGAATATGCCAGCTGTCTTATTCAGATTATAGAAACCAGAATATTGGCTTAGTCTGATTATAGCAATAAAGTTAATGCATTTACATGACACTTGCATAATCAGAATATAAACAAATTCTGATTAATATCGGAATATTCTTGTTCATGCAAATACAGTTATTGATTATATAAGAATGCCCTGTAAATACCAAGCTATTGCCCATAGTATTACCATCTAAGGCAAATATTATCATGGAACAGTAAGCATGTCTAAACACCAGAAACAGATTGCCACGTGTCCTTACATAAATGTAACATGGGATATTGACCACATGTGGTGAGCTAGTATCCCAAATGTACCAGATCTGAGTGCATTTCAGAGCACAGCTTGAGATCGATACGTGCTATCGCACTGACATTAAGGAGCACCTGGCCTCACGCTGGGAGGGTTTGAATATGAACACAAACCCAGGATTCATTCAAAGCATCTGTATGCAGGGAGGCATTCGAGGTCACGGCAGAGCGCTGCTATTTGCATTGGTCTGTTTCTCTCTTTCACTCTCTCTCTTCTTCCGTGTTTGACACGCAACTCAAATACAAACCCTGCCAGTCAAGGCCGCACACGCTAATGTGTCAGTTCACTGCATGCTTGTCCTGCAGCCCTCCCCCTTTCACCCCTTCAACATTCATAATGGCGCATTCCGTGAATACAAGAGCTGTTACAGGAAACCACCAAAGCGAGAATGGAAGGGGTGCCCCAGACAGGCCTTAATGATCTCTAGGGCCTTGATGGTTGGTTATTATTTCATTCTGCCATTGTGCAGTTTTGCCTTACAATATTCATATTTTAAGGTGGCCATAACCTGCAGTTTACTGTATTTTTCTTTCCTGGAAAAAAGTCCACTTTCTTGCAGCAAAAAATAACTTTTTGCTATAGAGTGCAACAGTCCAGTTCCGGAAGTAAAATGCCATTCATTTTCTCCATAAGAAATGGATTTTTAACGATAACTTATAACCTTTAAAGACGGACCAACTGTGAGCTTTGAGGTTCTTAATCGATTTTATGTTCTTTTGTTGAAGCCATTAGTTTGCATTATTTCAACTTATGTTTTAAATAATAATAATGTTTAACAGTGGAATCCTTGGTGAAAAACTACATTACCCATGATGCTGTACAGAAAATTCCACCAATCAGAGAGTCGCAGCAAGCAAATCATGCCAAAGGAGCGCTGAGCTCCGCCCACTCCCATGAAGCACCGCAAATGACGTAATCGAGACAGTCGATTTAGCAAAAAATGTAAAATATATTTTTACATATACAGTCGACAACTTTAAATTGATAGTTTTATATTTCTCCATTGTTAATTTGATGATGTTATCCACACTAGTTAATGGGATTGTAGTTCATTCTTTCATATGTAAATAAGCTCTGTTGTGATTGGCTAAACTCTTTGCATATGAAATAAGTAACACTTTCCTATTGGTTGCTTTGTTATTAAAAGAGACCATATCTTGCCATTTATTGTATTTTTACTTCCTGAAAAAAGTCCATTATATATATATATATATATATATGTATATATATATATTTGAAGAGTTTATTTGCAAAAACAGATAGCTCCGCTTTTATTCATTTTCATAAATTCATAAAAAAATATTTTCTTTTTTTTATTGTTATCATGTTTTTATTGCATTTTACTGTGTAAGAGTTTTACTACTGTTTCTGAAGCACAGTATTTAGTAAAGTTTAAAATTGCACACAGATTTGTTGAGATACCAAAGTTTGCAAGCAAACATCAGAGATTTCAACAAGAACTCAAACATTTCTCATTGATTTCTGTACAAAAAAAATTGATTAATGCGAATAAACTTCTATTCTTTTCTGAAAACACTTATATTTTGCTTCAGTAATTTTTGAATAATGGTAATAAACAGTTCTCATTTATGTCCTTAATAATAACAGCAATAGATAAATTGCAAAAGGTAGATATTCGGAGAAAAAGAACTCAGTAATTTCCTCTAGAGTTTCTGAAGCAAAGCATATCTCAAATTGTGCTCAGATTTGCGAAAATACCAAAATATTCAAAGAGTATAAGTCAGAAATCTCAACAAGAACTCAAACATTTCCAATTCTCCCAACGCCAAATAATCGAACAGCAAGCCACGTTAATTTTATAGCTCAATACTCGTATTGTATGTCAACAACTGTCTACATTCGTTTTTATTTCTCTAAGAAATTTTAGGAGAAACATCTAAGACCTGTATAGTCACATTTACCATTGTTTGGCGAAATTTCATTGGCTAAAACCAGTCATTTCAATAGAAATCCATGCAAGTGGGAATTTTGCGAAAGAACAGAAGATTTCCTCACGCAGATTGTTGGTCATGCAAATTCGTCGTACTTACCAACAGAAAGCTGCTTGGTTTGAAAGTGACTTCATACATAGCTACACTCTTGATAATAGACAATGAGCCTTTTTTTACCCTTAAAATTTTGCTGAAATTTCGCTAGTGTAACTGTAACTGCAAACTACATTATTAGGCTATAGTATTAGCAATACAATGCTCCTCTTGGATGTTTCCTCAAGATCTGATTTGAGATAAACAGTTTACTGAGCTCATATATCATCTAAGGTTGTGGATTACGGGTTTAATCTCAGATTCTGAAGGACTTTCTTGGACGTCCATCAACACACACAACAGAATTTCTATTACAGCCCATGACACTTCGTCTGTGTATTATGAATTATGGATCTGATTTCGAATACTTGTAGGATGGGGTTAAACCCATTTTTTAAGATCCCCGTCCATCCCCAGTTCCCTTCCTCTTTCTCAGTGACCCACGGATGATGGATTCACGGGTTGTTCGCCCATATCGCCATCAGTCCTCCAAATCAAACAGACAAGCTTCCGTCTCTATAAACGCTGGGCTGTCCTTGGACTGGAGGCTCTATTAACATCACACAAGGGCTGAGTTAATGTTATTGTTGGGTGAATTGCTTTGACGATATGAAAAGAAGCTGGTTAAAAGCATTGGGTCTAATCTCGTATGCAGGACAACAATGAGCCAGCAGGCATTGGGTAAATAATATTTTCTCTGCTGACGAAAACGCATTTGAATTCGCAAAAGAATCCCCACATGAACCCATTGCAGAAGTGCATCAGAAGTGTATCGAAAGTGCTTGCAGATATTGTTATATATAGAAAAGAAATATAACATTCAGTTCATGTTTTTGCCCTAATTTACAGTGCAATGATCGTCGTAAATGAACTCCTTAATTGGTTTTCAGAAATAGATATCAAGAAATCACAACATTGATTAGCAAATTTGTTCGGAGGCAAAAAAAAAAAAAAAAAAAAAAAATGGCAATAAATTAATAATAAAAATTACATGAATAGTCACTTATGACAAAATGAAATGAAATACATAAAAACTGTATTTTTTTTTTAAATGCAGTGTTTGTATATTTCTCTTATCTGTCATCCATTCCATAGCTGATTTTTCCAAAAAATCCTCAATTGAAACCCAAGTCAATTAACCCAAAAACAGATCCACATATTGCATCCGAAAGTGTCCCAGTTATGAACGTGAATGCCTAATAATTCATCTCAGAAGTGTTTTGCCATTTACACACATGGAACAAGATCTAATCAGTGGGAGAAAATTCTTTTGGAGATCACGGAATAATGAATGCACAGAAAAAAACAACTTAAATTTATTTAATAAAAAATAAATAAATACATGAAAAATACATCAATGCATTACATTAATGCACTAAAAACTTCTACTAAAAACAGATCTGAAGGTTTTATGTATTTTTTTTAATACTTATGTGTATTTAATGTATTTTAATGTTATGCTTGTACATTACTCTTGTGTGTCATTTATTCCATATCTGAATTATCCAAAAAAAATAAAAAATTCTAACTTAAAGGCAAAATCTGACCGAAATATGTCAGATAACCAAAATCAGATTGCATCTAAATGTAATAAAGAATGCATAGACAGTTAAAAAGTGGAAATTACTTAATAAAAAATAAATAAATGAATGAAAAATGCATTAATACACACTTAGTATTAAATAAAAAAATATACATGAATATTTATGGATTTTGTTTATTTAATGGATTGTAATGTATTTTTAATGTAACATTTGTATAATACTTTATCTGTCATCCATTCCATATCTGAATTATCCAAAAAATCCTGAATTAAAGGTAAAATAAGATACAAATAAATCAGATAACTAAAAATCTGATATCTGAAAGGGTCCTAATTATGAACATTAATGCCAAATATCTAATCTCAAAACTGTTTTGCATGTTTGATACATGGAACAAGTTTCAATAAATGGGAGATATTTTGTTTGGAGATCATGTAATAATAAACACATAAAAACAAGTGGAAATTACTCCATAAAAAATAAATACATGAAAAAAAAAAAAAACTTTAACACACACTTAAAAAAATAATATCAAACATTTATGTAGTTGCATTTAATATATGTTTATTTAATAGATTTTAATGTAATGTTTAATACTGAATCAAACAAAAAATTCAGATAACCAAAAATCCAATATCTGAAAGTGTCCCAATTATGAACGTAAATGCCAAATATTAAGCGTTTTGCTGTTCACACAAAATTTGTTTCGATATGGACAAAAAAAAAAGGCAAAATAAAATAGATAAAATAAAATAAAATATGTATTCAAAATATTAAAAAACATACATAAACATGTATTAAATAAAAATCCATACATTTATTTAATTAACTGAAAAATGTTGCACTAAAAGCAAAATTGGACACAAAAAAGATACATATTGCATCTAAAAGTGTCCCAATTATGAACATGAATACCAATTATCTAGTCCCATAAGTGTTTTGCTGTTTGTGCACACGGAACAGTATCCAATCAGTGATAGATGAAAAAAAAAAATCAAATTTCCAAAGCAATCGAAACAGATTTCCCTAAAAATGATTTATCGAAAACAAAATCCTATAGTTGATAGTGTTTCTCAGCATATGTCGTGCACAGAGGGTTCCTCACAGCGACACACACACTACTTAAACAGCACGAGTGTAGGGTAGCATGTCTCAGCTTTGACAGGGCCTTGCCAGAACACAAAGACAAAACAAGATCATGCAGTTTCGCCTTTCCTCCCTCCACCCACTCCATCCGTCCTCACGTCTCGCCCTCCCTCTCCTTCCATCACTCATCCCGCGCTCATGATCACTATAATTATGCTGAGTGGGATAGCAGGGGCGTTGAAGAGCTCTCCAAAGAAGCCGACTTCTCCAGTCTGAAGTGCAAAGCAGTCAGGCTCAATTTAGCCTGATTTCTTTTGTGACTGTTGCATCACAATCGTACGTTGTTACGTTTTGTTACGATAATTGCGGCGAAGCGCGTGAGCGGCGGAGTTAAGGATCTTTTCTGAATCAATTTCTTCGCTGACAGCTCGAGGCCCTACAACAACTTAAAGGTCAATAAATGCCTCTGAGGTAAAGATAACACCACGTTATCGCGAATCCGAGAGCGATTATATTGTCAAAGAATTGTGGTGTATTAGCATAATTACTGTTCTGTGGAGGTTTTGATTTTGAGTTGACTTGAAACGCAAACTGACAGTGGTTTTGTTGCTCTGATTCTGTTTACTCTCTGCGTCGTGTGTTTATGTCCGTCTCTCTGGTTCTCCACCGAGAGCTGACTGTGCAGTGCTGGGTGACGTTGCTTTGTAAAAGCAGCTCTGCCGGATGACTGACAGCTAAACGGCGCGGTGACCTTGGCCGCTGAGGGGCTTCGGCCGCTGGAGATTTATGTGACGGGTCTGAAAACAGCTCAGCACAGGGATCGGGACTGGAGGAGGAAACCTGCAGGCGGATGACGGCAACTCTGCGCTGTATTTGCAAGTGGCACATGTGCTGCAGTGCACATAGAAATGTCAACAGCAAGATGCAACTGTGAATACGGACGCGAACAGACACAAATGCAATTTTTGTTACATTTAACTGAGAAAATGATTAAAGGAATTGTTGAAAAATTCATTCATTCAATAAACAAACTAGATAGATAGATAGATAGATAGATTGATTGTTGTTAAATAATTACATTTTTACATATTTCAAACAAATAAATAAATGCATAAATAAATAAATGGATTGTTATTATTATTATTATTATTATTAAATAATTACATTTTTACACGTCAAACAAAACAAATAAATACATAAATAATTGGATTGTTATGATTTATTTATTTGTTTGTTTATTTTTATTTATTTATTTCATTTATTTAATTGTATATTATTAATCATTACTATTCTTATCATTATTATTATTATTATTAAATAATTGTTATTAAATGTTATTATACATATTTATTTTTAGGTTTGTAAATAAATAAATAAATATATTATTATTATTATTATTATTATTACTATTATTATTATTATTATTATTAAATAATTACATTTTTACACATTTCAAACAAATAAAGAAATAAATCCAGCTATTTATGTATTTATTTATTGTTTGTTTGTTTGTTTGTTTTATTGTATATTATTAATCATTACTATTCTATAATTATTATTGCTAAATAATTGTTATTAAATGTTATTATACATATTTCTTTTTAGATTTGTAAAATAATAAATAAACAAATAACAATAAATAAATAAATAAGTGTTCCCCCTTATAATTTTGATTAAACTGCAGCTGCTAATTATGTACATAAATGTTCTACACCATCTAAACATTCACGAAACTACAGCAAGAAAAAGACCAAAGGGAAAAACACATGCTAATAGTGAGATAATGGAAAGTTGACAAGACTCACAAGATCACAGTCACACTGAGTTTTGCTTAGAGTGCTGATCTGGAATCAGCTTCCTTAAAAGAAAAAAACAGAGCACATGTGGTAGAAGAGGAGATTCAAACAGACTCCTGAGTCTTGACCTCAGATCAGTGAACATGAGCCACTGATTCACATAGAATTTAAACTGCTGTTTGAACAAGAACAAAGAGAAGCAGAATGCTGGGTAATATTCAAATGATGGACTCCAAACATTTGAATCTCAGCACTGGAAAGCCATGGCCAACCTGTACTTCAGCTCTAGGACACAAACAAAAGGTTCACAAAGACAATGCCTTATCATTCTCAATGAATCCTCGTGTAGTTTTACAAGGAATGTTTTCTAATGTGGATCTGATAGTATTGATTGTCTGCGCCAAAATGACCTCTGCTTCCTTTACAGTCTCTTATTGCATTTGAGGACATTTTTCCTGGACAAATGTAGTCTAATCATGGACTGCATTAAGCTGTACTAGAAACAAGCAAACTCTAAAGCTTTAGCCAGAGCTACCAAGTTAGCTTAAATGCTAATGCTAACAACAGATTTATTATGTTTGCTTATTGAATGTGTGTGTTTGATTGTTATCCTATTTGCATTGATTTGAATTCGATTTAGCGTCTGATAGGCTTCTTCTATCATGGTCTCTCGTAAAAAAAGAAAAATAGCCAATCAGAAGGATTTTGTGATTAAATTATATTGGTTGACTCCCAATTTACGTACTTATGCTGTTTTGTAGTATAAATAATACAATTAGTGTGTTCACACTGAAAATTCCAACAAGAAAAAGTGCACTTCAAATACATGTATGAAGCAGTTATTTAAAGGGACAGTTCATCCAAAAATGAAAATTCTCGCCAAACAGTTGATGGTAGCCAGTGACTTCAATAGTATGGAAAAAATACTATGGATGTCAATGGCTACCTTCTACTGTTCGGTTCCCAATATTCTTCAAAATATCTTATTTTGTGTTTAGCAGAAGAAATTGGGGGGAAAATACTATGGAAGTCAATGGCTACCGTCAACTGTTTGGTTCCCAAAATTCTTCAAACTATCTTATTTTGTGTTTAGCAGAAGAAATTGGGGGGAAAATACTATGGAAGTCAATGGCTACCGTCAACTGTTTGGTTCCCAACATTCTTCAAAATATTTTGTGTTTAGCAGAAGAAATTGGGGGGAAAATACTATGGAAATCAATGGCTACCGTCAACTGTTTGGTTCCCAACATTCTTCAAACTATTTTATTTTGGTGTTTAGCAGAAGAAATTGGGGGGAAAATACTATGGAAGTCAATGGCTACCGTCAACTGTTTGGTTCCCAACATTCTTCAAAATATATTTTCTTGTGCTCAACTGAAGAAAGAAACTTGTACAGGTTTGGAACAAGTAGAGGGTGAGTAAATAATGACAGAATTTAATTACCCTTAAAAAAAAAAAAACGAAGGACGGCGTGTTGGGACACTTCATGCACTCAGTGGTCAAAGTTTAATCATGTAGCTTCCAGACTCCAGCTACTTCCCTTAACGAAAATTAACCATGGTTTTATTATAGTATAGTAAAAGTGTAGTAACCATGGTTTTTTGGTGTAGCTACTGTATTGCTTACCATTTGTATAACCACAGTTTTACTACAAATACCATGGTTAAACTATGGTTAGTGTAGCAAAGCCATGGTTAATTTGTGGTTACCATGGTTTAACTATAGTAACCATGTTTTTTTGGTTTCATTTGTAGTAAAACTATGGTTAATTTTCATAAGGGTTAGCTTATATGCTAATGCTATCAACATGGTTATTGTTTTGTGCTTTTCGTGCTTATTCCGTGCTCTTTGTTGGTTTTATTTTTACCTCAGAAGACTTTTACCAAATCATGTCTTTCACGAAGATAAAGTGAACAATAAATAAGATAAAAGTTGCAATAAATATTAAGCTTGATTGAGTTACTTATACCTATTGCTAATGCTAATGCTAACAACAATGTTGTTGTTGTTTTTTTCTTAATGATTGTGTGTCTGATTCTCATCCTGTTTGCATTTTCTGGATAATATTTTGGTTTTCTTCTGTCAAGACCTTTGGTACAAAAGCGAAATTGCCAGAAAGAATAATGACGCCCCTAAATTGGATTCTCTTATTTCATGTAAAGACATTTTCTTGGATAAACTCAGCCTAATCATAAACTATAAAGGATAAAATAAACAGATGTCTAGATTTTTAGTCCAAAAGCTTATGCTAATCACATGTTTATTGTCCTTAGATTTCATGCATTATGGGTTTCGTGTGTCAGGGTTGCTCCTGAAAAGGGTTCAAAGAGACTTCATGGCTAGTGCCGCCACCTAAATTACCACTCAGTTACCTGGCGCTAGAATTACAGGGTTGGCAGGGATCACGCTCAAGTCGTGATTCAATAAATCAGATGGTGGATTATAATGTGTGTGGGAAGAACCCACGCGGTCAGTGTGGAGGTGCCAGTCATGGCCTTTCTAATCGAATCCCCATTGTTTTGTCATCTTAAGCATGCATCAATAAGAACAGCCTATAAATTACAACTGTGTCTGAATTTTTAAGATGGACTGTTTCTTGTTTTAATGCTGAAAAGAAACTGATTGTGAAACTGTTAAGGCCAGCATACTCTCTTATTGCTTAAACCCAGAAGTAAAATTGTAATTTTGTGAATAATAGAAGTAGTTAAAGTCAAACCCAGGACCACTAATCCAACCGCTGTGACTAGCATATGAAGGTATCAGCGATTTCCCTAATGCTTAAACCCAATGCAATTCTACTCATCATTTTTTCTCATTTCGAGCGAAAGGCTCCAGCTGAGTGGTGGTGCCGAATTAAATTTGTTCAGTGATCTCAGACTCCAAGCAAAGCTTGGAGTACAAGGACTGGGTAGGTACTTAATGAGTATAGGCAATAACCTGAAACTGCCCCATTTTGATTTAATTAGATGCTCCGCAAAAGGCAGCGGAGTTATTTATCCTTCCCGCGGCTTTGCCGTTGGGTTCGGTGGGTGTAGCCGGCAGGAAACTCCATTTCCACTTCGCTTTTCTTAGCTTTCATTTCTCACCCCTCGGTTCCTCGGCCAGCCACTTGCCTGGCTTCCTCCACTTCAGTCCGGGTGAAGGTCACCGGACGAGAATATTGGCAGAGGAAAATTACCCCAGCTTGTTTTCTCATTTTCTATCTCTGACCCCGGTTCTGAAGTGGAAAAGGATTACTCGCATACCAACGGATGGCGGTGTAAATACAACGGCGATTGGAAAAAAAGGACCGGAGGAACGACGTAAAGGAGTTATTGGATTTTCAGAGTTCCCATTTGCTTTCAGTGAAACTACACTGAGATCACGAGGGACGGCTATTAGTTGGACATCCGTAAGTGCTTCCTCTTGACCAGAGCTGTATGCATGTGCTTGTGATTACTACTCTGAAAGAGTTCGTAATTGTCAAATGAATCCGGCACTTTACCCCAGACTGTTTCCAAAAGAAAACTTGAGAGAACTTCTATCTTGTTTCTTGCCTTACACGGAGATTATGGAAAACTTCGCTCTTGATGAGCCAACCCCAGCCTGCCTGACACAAACTGACCCAAATACATAATATACCAGCGCTGCAGTGCATCTTCCATTTGAATTAACTCGCGACTGACGCCTTCAGTTGCCGTCGCGGCTTCTCTCTCTTTTTTTTTTTCTTTTTTCCGAGGGGTGGCTTGTGATATCCGAGCCATTAGAGGCCTGTGTTCGTCAGCTCTTCCAATGACAGATATGTGTCTCGGACACGGTCGGTTTAGGGACTTGACGCCTGAGCCCAGTAGAGCATGGTGCTAAAACAACACAACATGCCACCCACCCTTCACACAGGGGTGGATTCCAGGACTATTGCACAAAGCAAACTGAGCGGGCCTGGGCGGAGGGTTGGGGTTGGGCTTTTGTCAGCTGCACAAGCAGAGAGGTTCGGGCGTGTGCCTCTGATCTTTGGGAAGCTCCTCAGCTGTTCCCTGCTGGACAGCTGGACCCCTGAGGGATCCAGACAGCCTGCTCGAATTAGAGTGCAGGCGACAGGACTCGACGCATTTCCCCCTTGTGAAAACATGTCTTGCTTTTGATATACACAACTACTTAATTTCCACTAATAAAGACATTTTTAATTATTCAAAGTGGGCACTACGTGATGTCAGCAAGAAGGACCTATTTCTTCATCAACATCCTTTGGACTATCATTCCTGAGTCAATGCTCTATTACTTAATTAAAAAATACTGTATAGAGCAAAGGAATAGTTCGTCCCTAAAGGGGAAAGCTCATCATAATTAACTCATCCTCAAGTTGTTCCGAACCTGTATGACGTTCTTTGATATTTTGACAAATGTCTCAGGTTTTTTTTTTTGCCCATACAATGGAAGTTAATGATCACTAAAACTGTTTGGTTATCATTATTCGAAACACTTTCTTTTGTGTTCTCCATAAAGAATAAATCCATATTCGTTTGGAATGACATGAGGGTGAGTAAATGATTACAAATTTGCCATTTTTGGGTGAGGTAAAAAAGCAATTCACACATCTAATGACTTACATGCTTCTTCTATAATGAGCATGTTTTTAATTTCTTTTGTAAAATTCACTACTATTTTTTGAGGGTGGGGGGTGTGGGCATAATGGGGGGCAAAATTCACAATTCACAAAATGGGGGTCAGTGTGGAGTGTGCTGCTCATGGGCTTTCTAATCAAATCCCCATTGTTTGGGCATTAAAATTAAATAACATCTTAAGCACGCATCTTTAAGAACAGCCTACAACTTTAGATCAGTGTCTGAATTTTTAAGATGGTATATTTCTTGTTTTAAAGCAGAAAAAACTATATGAATAATTCCAAATTGGCTGGTTGTGAAACTGTTAAGGCCAGCGTACTCTCTTATTGCAAGTGGTGCACTTAAACCCAGAAGTAAAATTGTAATTTTGTACATAATAGAAGTATTTGACAAATTTAAACACATGACCACTAATTCACTAATCTATGAAGAACATGTTTTTAATTTCTGTGGTAAAATTCACTACTATTTTTTGGGGGGCATACACAATTTCACAATTCACAAAATTTTTCTGATACTTTCCTGATATCATAAAGAAAAAAAAAAAAGGATTAGAAAAGCAGTAGTTGGGCATAATATTCTTCTATAATTACAGCCAATAATAACGACCAAGCACATATCTTCAAACGGCTGTGTCGACAAGCAAGCGATACAATATATGAGCTTGTTCCTACACCCCTGGGCCTAACTTTTTCCCAAACCCTATCTTGACAATCAATACCAATTTTGATACTGATTTACAGGGGTTCAAGCCCATAACTGTAAAAAGCCTGATCCCATTGGTTAATAGAATTATTGTTTCAGGAACTAAGTCTGTAATCGTATAAAGCAGTTCAAAAACACTCAAGCCTTTGACTTTGCTACATCCTAAGCAGCATCACAGGGGTGACAAAGAACACAAGAAATTCATAACATCCCCTCTAATATTTGAAGTTCCCCGCATTTCTTTGAAGGCCGGAGCACTTTAGATTCTACCAGGCAGCACTCTTCAGTGGTCAGACTCACACCACTTCTCCTCAAGGTTTTAATGAGGTCCGCGGGGAGCAAAGCTGCTCGCTCGCCGTGCCCTAACACTCTGTAAGAGCGCTGACCTCCTGCCCCATCATACTGTCAGAGCGTGTCATGAGAGACCCAAGAACTATTAAAACCAAATGAGAAATGAAAAATGAGTTGCAAAACTTACGCCGCTAATGACCCGTTCAGTGTACATGTTGGCTGCTGCTGTTTATTTCTTAATTTTGTTCAAAGATAAGCCAGGCTGATTAATGTTCAGTCACATGGAGGTGATAATTACCCCGACTGATAAAATGTCACAGATGTTAAAGGTTACATTCGGCCCTGCTCTTGATAGCCAGCTTCCTTACCATTTAATCTTTTAATACAATGGAGATATTTTTACTCTGTATCATAGCCATTTTGATGACTAATATAACCTAATCTCCTTTCATGACCAAACTTTAAGAAGTAAATGATTGCTATTTTTACCAACCATCTACCCTATAATCTCCATTCAAGCACAGTCCTTTCTATTGCAGCGTCATGCCATATAGTTTTACATCATACAAGCAAGTGTCAGTGTTAAAATTCTTCCTGGTTCAGAGAAATATAAAGCAAGACATTTATAGGTTGTTTTCTCCTAAGTGTAAACTCTGTTATAGTTTCCAAACATTTTTTTCTGTTTGTTTGAGCTGCCCGACTTGCCTGACAACAGCAGAACTGACTCAACCAATGGGATGAGTTTGGGGCGGGGTCATCTGTTTCACAGACCAATGGCAGACAGGGAGTGTTTCTGTTTGAAAACAGTCTTTTTTTTTTATTATGCAGTCAAAACAAAATTTATTCAGACACCTTCAACATTTCTCACATTATCACAGTTTATTGGCTATAGTTTAGAAAATGGTAATAAAATATGACAAGAACTCAAGAGTTAAACTGTGTCAGAACAAATTCATCTGGATAATGTCAGATAACTTTGATAGAAAGGTATGTAACAAAACATGGTCAGGTCAAAGTGTCAAATCCAATTTTTGGTCCCAAATTTTTATCAGTTTTACTGGTAGTCCACTGTATGAAGAATTGTGGGGTATATTATGTCACAGTTTACTTTATTTTGCTATCCTCACTTACAAAAATGAAATATAGTGTCCTGCACTAGTAAAAAAAATAGTCAAAAATTATATCTGGTGTCTGGATATTTTTTGGTTTGACTGTAGGTTGTTTCCTACAAAGTGTAAACTCTGGCTCTGTTATGGTTTCCAAACATTTTTTTCTGTTCTGCCCGACTAGCCTGACAACAGCAGAACTGACTCAACCAATGGGGTGAGTTTGGAGCGGGGTCATCTGTTTCACAGACCAATGGCAGACAGGGAGGTGTTTCTGTTTGTAAACAGTATTTTTTTTTTTTTGCTGTTATTTTGCTTTTACTGCAGAACTGTCTTAACCAATAGGGTGAGTTTGGGGCAGGGCCATCTGTTTTACAGACCAATGGCAGACAGGCAGCGTTTTTGTTTGAAAACAGTCTGTTTTTGCTGTTATTCTGTGTACATACACTAAATTAGACACTTCATCTTCAAATAAAGATCTTACTAACAAATCAATGCATAAATGTAATACAACAAGCATGTTTTACTTGAGTTTGCGCGTACAATGAGCAAGTGTGTGTGCGCATTAATGAAACGAAGATGGCCTTTTGATTTATTTGCATTACAAAGCAGGCACAAAGACTGTAATCCATCAAAACCAGGCAATCTGATTCTCCAAAAAGCGTTCTTCAGATAAACAAAATTATGGCTTTAAAACTCGCGCACCATCGAATCGCGCACTCCCGGTGTTCGGAAAGATTGCTTTGGAGGGATATAAATAAACATATTACAAACAGATACGTCTGATTAAAAATCCTCGTCGCAAATGAATGTATCGTCACAGACGAATCTCATTACTCGTTCAGATGACAAATGGTAAACCTAGCTTGCAATATCCATATACTAATATCCTGGATCCCGTTGTGATTTAATAAATGCACTGCTGAAATTTACGCATCTTTATCTTATTAGTATAACAACAAAATATTAGTCCTAAATGAGGAGCAGCATAACAACCCACCGCGACACAGTGCCAATTAGGTGAAGGGACAAATGATCTAATTATATAATCGTAATTCTGGGAGTTTATGCTACGACGGGCGAAGAAGCGGGGACAGGCTTGTTAAGACATGTCACTCTAATTGTGATTTACAGCTCTGTTCAGTCAATGCGTGTGTGATGGAGGCGTCTGAAGGACTGGATGGCCTGCTCTCATTAGTAAATGTCTCCCTTCGTCTGTAGCAAAGAATGGGAAGCGCTGACCGCTATACGCGTGGTTTCATTTGGCTACCCAAGCCAAGGCCCGCCGACTGGATCCACTGTTGGTTTTGTCAGCAATTATCAGTGCCGCCGAAGCAGGTAAATTTGGTCCTCACAGAAGCGTGGAGTAGCGCTAGCCCACACGGGCAGCTTGTTAAGAGGTTCACGCGGTGTTAGCCCTTGTTAATTTACACGTTACTTGGTATAAAATCCCAATTTGCGGTGTTACATTCCAATGTTGGTAAAAATAAAACCGCACCTGACAGCGAAGCCGTTGCGATGTTGACGCAAGTGACTAGCGCTGAGCTCAGCCGTCCATGGCAAGAGCGTGTCAGTCCATGTTTCGTCTATTGAGTGAACACGCTGTCTCCATCTCCAGGGGGTCCGTCGTGTGCTAGGACACAGTCTGGCCCCTGTTTTTGCCTACCTTAGGCTACGCCGTACAGATAGCATTCAAACTCTTCTAAGTAACATGCATCTGCCTCATTAACCCCTACAGCACCTATTGATTTTTTTTTTCTCCCCATGATTTTACGGATCCTCAAGCTTTCCACAGCCATTGTGCTAATTTGGATTTACAAGGGATAATATAATGCTGGGCTTCCTGTGTCTGCTGCAATTCAATAGGACAATAAGTCAAGATAATTTAGCCATCTGTTGGTTCTCTGCTGAGACGGCAGAAGTACATTTTCTGTTTCTTGACTCTTCTTTTGCAAGTTTGACTGTATAATAATAATAATAATTTTGATATATACCATTACATCCACTCTGATACTGATCTATGTAGTCTAGATTATGTATCCACTACAGTGACAGCTTATGTAAAACAGCTTTTTAAACATGGAAACACAGTTTCAGCTAAACTGAATGCAAAGTCTGCAAGGTTGTAGTGGTTGTACATGGATAAATCTCATTGTTTATATCACCTGTTGTTTTAAAGCCCAAAATAGCCATTGTAAATCAGCCTCCAGGCCCTAAAACAAAAATTCCTCTGTGTTATTTTGTTGCTCGAGTTAAACCGCTGCTGTAATATTCAGTGATGGCAGGCAAGTTACTGCAATTGGTCACGAAAGACACAAGAAGGTTTGTGTCTCATTTTATTTTCCTTGATTAAAATCATCCATTATATCGGGCATTATAATTATTAGAAGCAGAACTCCCACGCTTACTTTGACTATTAATCAGAAAAAAAGTCCTATAATTGCTCAAAATATGAAAGTCTTGAGCAGATTAATTTGTGAGTTAATTAAGAGGCACGATTTATTTGCTAAGAAAAAAAAACGTCTCATGCAAAGCCTATGGTAGGCCTATATTCCTAACAATACTGCCTAATTTTAAACCGATTTATTATTAAAATTCACAAATTTATTTTAGATTTTCCATTTGATCACAGCGCTTAATCATATAAATATTCGAAAAACAAACAAACCACAATTAAAATGCAGCCAAGACAAATTCTCTCATATCCTCTGAACAAGCAACTGGTGTTAAATAAAACCGTGAACAACAAAATTATGCCCCTAGAAATATCTAAAACACTCCAAAGTATGAAAAGGTAACCTTTCAAAACAAATACAAGGCTAAGCTTGGTGTCTCCACAACCTCAGACTACAGTCCCTGTGAGCGGCACATATAAAAATACCCCTTTTGTCATCCTTAAATGACACTGGAATGAACTAAGCTTTGGCGGACGACATCTAGAAACATGACAGAAACTCATAGTAAAATAGTTTAAACTCAACATACAATTAAAATGGATGCTGTTTATTTAAATACATTGACTTCCTGTGCAAAACTCACCAGGGAACACAGCAAAATAGCCTTTCTTTTAAAAATATTTAGGATATCGCAGAAGAGGGATCTCATTACGATTTTATAGACAGAGGAGACATTAATGCACCAACAGGAAGACAGGATCGCCCCAGCACTTAGAACAGAGGCAAAGTGGAATGTTTTGACCAGGAATAGCATCTCATCCCTGCACTTTACCTCTTCCTGTCTTATCTCGTTCTCTCTCAAGTTGGCAGTCTGCTGTTCCTTACTCTCAATTAAAGTAATGGACATCTGGACAGCAATCAGGACTGCCCCTCCGGGTAAAAACACCCACAAAGGATCTGCGCGTCTCGTCTCTTGCTAAATAGTGGGCTTTAATCGATGAGCTCAGAAGACTAATTGTAGAATACGCTACAGCAATACAGAATCCCGTTAAGATCCGAGTCATCATTTCCTCTCATGTCTCAGATGAATTTCCTCCCAGGCCCTTTTAATGGGTCATTTAAATGGTCTGTTTATTAGTAAAGATCAAGGATGCATTGTTCAGTTTTTTTTTTTTTTCTGAAACCATTAGCTGTAAAATACTTAGGAATTTTGCATAATGCTTAGCTTAACATTTTTACAAATTCTAAGGCTAAAAGCACACTATGCATGGCAATATTTTTTGCGAAAAAAAGGTAATTTAAATTTTATTTGCGTCATTTTAATTTTCATTAAATTCAATTTAATTTTCAGTTCACACTAATATGGACATTAGCATGAACCGATCCATAAAGATACTCAAAGTACTTGTATATTTTATGCACTTCAAATATGTGCAAAACGCAATTGGTAACGTCAGTGCGCATTTTTAGCATGACTGCGACCCAGCTACCAAAAATGTTTTAATAACATTTTGCTAATGTTCTCTTTGCTAAGTTATAAAAATGCTATTTCTGAATGTTCTTTGAAAATTTTTTTTGTACAATTGAGAACATTATTAAAAGACCAGAAAATTTTGAACGAATGTTGTATTAACGTTACTTGAAGAGCGTTTGTTCATAACTTTGAGAAAACCTTGCCAGAATCATAAAGAAATTCTGAGAACGTTCCCTGAGCGCAAATGCCTCTTTTTTTTTCGGAAATGTGTTGAATGTGATTCGTAACCTTACGCAAATACGTGTTGAATTCTTAGCATTGTTGCAAGTCACGCTATAGTGGGCATAAGCTTAGAAACATACTCAATGCTCAAAGTATGTGAATGCAGATGCTTCTAGATACACAAGTTTGATTATACATTGTGTTCAGAACACGATTCGTAAACTCAAACAAATATGTGTTGAAGTCTTAGGAAGTTGCGCAATAGCGGAAACAGAGACAGAAACATTCTCAATGCAAGCATGTGAATGTAGATGCTCAAAGCTATGAAAATTCGATGTTTTGCATTGTTCTTCCCCCCGAAATGTGCTGAACAAAATTCGTAACCTTATGAATTCTTGAATTCTTAGCATTGTTGCAAGTCATGCAATAGCAAGCATTAGCATAAACAGGGCCAGAAACATACTCAATGCAAGGTGAACGTAGATGAATACAAATTTTATACAATTTTATACAATATACAATTTTACACAAGTGTTTATCGAAATGCCAGAATACAGTTCATAACAGAAGGCAGAAAACATACTGTACAGAAGCGAACGAAGATGCTTCTAGAAACACAAACTCGATTTCACGTTTCTCATGTCAGAAAGCTATCGTAATCCCACGCAAATATGTGTTGAATTGTTAGCGTTCGCTATAACACACATTAGCATAAATAGAGCCAGAAACAAACTGAATTCAAGTATGTGAATGTAATACTTAGCTATGTAAATTCAATTTAACGCATTTTTTTTTTTTTCAAAATGTGCAGAGCGCAATTCAGGTATGTGTTGAATTCTTAGCATTGTCATGTTATAGCGGGCATTAGTATAAACAGGGCCAGAAACATACTCAAAGAAAGTATGTATGCAGATGCTTCTAGAAACACAAGCTCTATATCAAACTGTGTCAGAACGTGATTTGTAAACCCATGCAAGTACGTAATTAAAATCTTAGCATTGTCACAAGTCATACTATAACAAACATTAGCATAAACATGTCTAAAAACATAGAACATAGGTGCTACTATTTTCCCAAGCAAAATTTCATGCCTTGTGTCAGAGTGCAATTATTTACACAATGTGCTACATTAGCATTAGCATTATGCAATGCGCTGCTTGAGCATTAGCATTAACATTAGCGTAACCCATCTACCACTGGCTTTCTCTTTCTGCTCAAATACTCTTATGACAGAAAAACAGTTTAAAGAGAGTCAGCATGTTTACAGCTAGCTCTGACTAATGGCACAAACGTTTGAAAGCAACTCTATCGCCCCCTAGTGTATGGAGGTTTGTTAATCGCACAATAAAGGCCCATTCACACGGAACACATTTTTGTGTTTAAAAAATGCAAGACGCAGGGCAGTGGAATGGAAACAGAGCAAGATCTAGAGTTTAGTTTTCTTTTTAAGTTTTTATGCATTTTTAAAATGCCAAGTCATACGCGAGACACTGCAAACCACACAAACTCAACGGTCAAAAAGAGCGAACATTATGTATGTATAACAAGACTTCGGCCAGTAACTCACATTTGCATACTTGTTTTTGTTTTTTCTCTGATGAAGTCCAACCTTATAAGTAAGGCTAAGCCTCTAGTGTACGTTTTCTCACAGGACATTGAATCCTCTTCAGATCAAGCAATCGTCTGTTAAAATCCTCTTCACGCAGGAGTAAATGGGCACTCTGCAGCACGGACCACTTTGTTCTCACGGGACACATTAGCCCCTCAGGCGAGATCCCGACATATGCTGCCGAATCTCTCAGATTACAACCAATTTTCTGGATACATTCGGTTACATCGCCGACAGACACATCATAGCTAGAAAGCGCATCTAA
>JAFVLL020033919.1:11360-68861 GCA_021397915.2 Tor tambroides | reverse complement strand
ACTGAACTTCCCTCCATCACCTCCATCATCCCCATCACCTCCTGCTGATCATTAAAGATGCTCAGTGTGGGTTTGGGTGGAGATCCTGAAACACATGGAGATGCAGTCAAATATTGCAAGATAATGTAGATTATATGCAGTAATGAAGGTGCATTGCTATTGTACAGTAGTAGATTTTTTTTTTTTTCGAAACTGTAGAAGTAGAACTATAGAAAAACACTATAGAAATAGCATATAGAACTAGAAGTGAGTAATGTGACACTCACCTAAGACGGCAATTTGAACTTGGGAGTGTTTAGGTTCTTTGTAGTTATGTTGCAAATTACCATTGGCTTCAAGTCTGAAGTAATATGACCCATTATGACTCTGATTGACATTATCGAAGCGTGTGCTGCAGTTTTTCTGTGTAGCAGTGCCAAATATTTCTCCTTTTAACAGTCCAGTGTTGGGACTGCTGGAGTCAAACACTGGTGTTACACCCTTAAATCATTTTCTCTTTGCACTGTCAGTGAGGTAACTGTTAAATTGTTGATCGATATCAAATGTGCAGGGTATGAAAACACAGGATCCTTGTAGAGCTTCTACTCTCTGTGGCAGATTGATACTGAAGCCACAAAAAACACCTAAAATGAACACAAACAGACAAAAGGAAGTATTCGTACAAAGTCGATATTCAGAACAAACTTCTGCAGCACTTATTGCTCTTCAGTGTCACAAAGGTCATGTAAGTGCTTTCATAATAGAAATTCAGCTTGTTAAAAAGAGGAATAATCTATAAGAATGAGACCTTGTATCAGAGATCCAGTGAGGAGGGACGTCACCAATGTTTCCATCATTTACACTCACTCCACCTTACAGCAGAATATACAGAAAAATAAATAAATAAATAATGTCTGTATGTATATAGGGCTGTTGGTTCAATTCATCGTGATTAATCACAACCGGAATAAAAGTTTGTTTATATAATATTTTTTGTGTACTAGATGTTTATTTATATAAATATACTGTATATATAAATACACACATACATGTACAACCAATTTTGGACATTTTGTAACATGCAATAAAAATCAAGAATCTGTGATTTGTTCATTCTTTTTAAACTTTACTTAATTGTCAAAAGCACAAAGAAAAGATTTCCAATGTTTTCACTGGCCAACATAATTTTATTTTTTAAATATAAACAAATTTAGATTTTGATGGCTGCAACACACTCTAAAATAGTTGGAACAGAGGCATGTTTAACACTGTGTCACATCAACTGTCCTTACAACGTTTAATTGTTTGAGAATTGAGGATACTAATTATTAAAGTTTTGCATGCAAAATTTTTGTCCAATCTCACTTGATACAAGACTTCAGCTGCTCATCAGCCTGTAGTCGTTATTGTCTGATTCTCTTTTTCATGATGGGCCATACATTTTCAATAGAAATGTGTCTACAAAATCACACTGTTGTAGCACATGCAGAATGAGAATGAGACCTGGCATTGTCTTGATCTAATAACTATGAACTTCCCAGTTCGTCATCTTGATGCCAGTATATGTCTCTGTACAATCCCAGTATATACCTCCATATCAATGGTGGACTGAGATGATCTTTTATACCCAAACATGAATGAATCCCCTCACCAATTCACCTGCTTTCAAAACAGTTCAACTTGGATATTATATACCATTTCACTTTTATTTTGCCTCTGTCCCAACTTTTTTTGGAGTGTGTTGCACCCATCAACATCAAAATAAGTTTTTATTTACAAAATACATTTAAGCTGGTCAGTAAAAACATTGGAAATCTTTTCTTTTTACTTTTGTCAATTAAAAGTTAAAGGGGACCTATTATGGAAAAATCACTTTTATAAGCTGTTTGAACACAGTTGTGTGGCTACAGTGTGTGAAAACAACCAGTCTATAATGTTAAAAATTCACCAACTCATTTTTTTATAAAACCAATAAGTCATGACCAGTCTCTCCAAACGAGCTGTTTCAGATTCTCCCTCTCTGCACGTCACTGAGGGGAAAAAGTCCCGCCCATTTGTGACGGTCTCTGCTCTATTAGCATAAACATAGCCCTGAGTGAGAAGCTGCGGTCCGCTATCACTGGAGATATATACAATGTCAGCGCCAAAGAGGCTTTACAAGTGTCGTGTTTTGGGACGCACTAATGAACATAGGAGTCTCCATAATCTCCCCTCATCTGAGCCGAGGACACTGTGGTTAAATTTCATTTTCGAAGGAAATATCCCGGAAAAAATCAGTAACGTCCCCAATATGTTTAGGAATTAATACCAAGGCTTCATGCACGATCGTCAGCTCCAGACAAAGTAAGTATTGCGTTTGTTTTCCAAATTGCCTTTCTGAAAGAGCTGCTTGGCACTCTGTAAGGTTAATTACTAAAGCTATCATTGTCTCTGTGTAAAAATTTATCTGTGGGGTATATTGAGCTAAAACTTCACATATACGCTCTGGGGACATCAGAGACTTATTTTACATCTTGTTAAAAGGAGCATAATAGGTCCCCTTTAAAATGGACTGTTTCAAAATGGAAAAGTGTTCTATGGTCAGACGAGTCCAAATTTGACATTCTTGTTGGAAATCATGGACGCCGTGTCCTCCGGGCTAAAGAGGAGGGAGACCTTCCAGCATGTCATCAACGTTCAGTTCAAAAGCCAGCATCTCTGATGGTATAGGGGTGCATAAGTGCATACGGTATGGGCAGCTTGCATGTTTTGGAAGGTACCATGAATGCTGGAAGGTACTATGAATGCTGAAAGGTATAAAGGTTATAGAGCAACATATGCTCCCCTCCAGATGACGTGTATTTCAGCAGGACAATGCAAAACCACATACTGCAGCTATTAAAACAGCATGGCTTCGTAGGAGAAGAGTCCAGGTGTTCAACTGGCCTGCCTGCAGTCCAGATCTTTCACCTATAGAGAACATTTGGCTCATCATTAAACGAAAAATACATCAAAGACGACCATGAACTCTTCAGCAGCTGGAAACCTATCAGGCAAGAATGGGACCAAATTCCAACACCAAAATTCCAGAAACTCATAACCTCGATGCCTAGACGTCTTCAAACTGTTTTGAAAAGAAGAGGAGATGCTACACCATGGTAAACATGCCCCCGTCCCAACTATTTTGAGACCTGTAGCAGGCATCAAATTTGAAATTAATTAATTTTGTGCAAAAAATTGTCAAATGTTTCAGTTTAAACGTTTATGTTATCTGTGTTCTGTAGTGAATAAAATATTGGCTCATGTGTTTTGAAAGTCTTTTAGTTTTCATTATATTCAAATTTAAAAAACGTCCCAACATTTCCGGAATTCGGGTTGTATATGTATATAAATATGTATATATGTGTGTGTGTGTGTGTATTTATATATATATATATATATATATATATATATATATATATATATATATACACACACACACACATACATACATATGTGTGTGTGTGTGTATATTATATATACATGCGCATATATATATATATATATATATATATATATATATATATATATATATATATATATATATCAGTACACGCACATATGTAAACAAACTTTTATTTTGGATGCGATTAATCGTGATTAATCGATTTGACAGCCCTAATAAGTAATAATAAATAATTTCCTTTTTGTATGAATTTATATGTTGGTATAAACTCATTATTTCTAAAGTCCTACAGTAATTTTTACATCAAAACACAGAACAATATTCAGAGCTGAGTAGATTACTTACCAGATGTAGTCCATTACTGATTACAGATTACATGTTAAAAACTGTTACTCATTTTATGTCATGTATTCAGACTAGTTTTTAGATTACTTTTATCTAACTTGTTTTAAACCTACCATAAAATGTATCATATTGATATAAAAAACAAAGAGAAAGAAAATATATTCCATTTTTTAATTATTAACTTCATTAAATTCATTAAACATTACATAAAACCAGGGTTTCCCAAACTGGGCTTAATGTAAGAACTTTACATTAAGGGTTTACGAGGTGATAAAAAGTTAGTAATTAATTAAATCATAAAATATGTAAATAAATTATTTAAACACTTGAACACTAAAAATAGAGATATTTAATTTATTTAACTGAATGTTAATGTGACCATTAAGCCACATCGAACTGTGAACATGCAAATGTGTTGTTAAAGTATTGAAATATTAACTTTTCAGAGATATTTCAAATAAATATGTAATGTCAAATGTTTGGTTGACAAAAACATTTGGGAATCCCTGCATCACATGAACAAACATTAATAAACATGAAAACAAAAATGACATTACACACCCAAAAGTCTTTCAGGTTTCAAAATTTTAGTCCAGACTTCCAGAATCAACAGTTACTAAAGATTACTGGATATGATGAACATAGTGATATACATTGTTCGTGAGGAGTGCTTTTTCACCCAAATTCAGATGCATGGTTTGCAAATTTATTTACATGACATTTACACAGGCATTCTATAATGTGAATATAGTCAAAGCTAAATGGTATGACGCACAGTGGGATTTTTAGAAAGGAAAAATTAAAATAGAAAAAAAAGAATTAGGGAGAATCAATAAATTATGAATGATTTACTGCCCTTGTGTGAATATGAAGAGTTTATTTGCAAAAACAGATAACTTTGTTTTTTTTTCTTAATTTTCAAAAATCATGTTTTTTTATTATGTTATCATGTTTTTTATTGTGTTTTATTGTGTTAATTAGCTGGGGGTTTTTTAGTTATTTTTTAACCTAGTCAAAATAATCCAACTGCAGTTTGACTGAGATTAATTGGAATGCACAATGAAAAAACATGAATTCTGAGAGTTATCTGTTTTTGCAAATGAACTCTTCACTCTTCACGGGGGCAGCCGTGGCCTAATGGATAGAGAGTTGGACTTGTAACCCGAAGGTCGTGGGTTCGAGTCTCAGGTCCGGCAGGGATTGTAGGTGGGGAGAGTGAATAACCAGCACTCTCTCCACCCTCAATACCACAATTGAGGTGAGACCCTTGAGCAAGGCACCGAACCCCCAAACTGCTCCATTGGCTGCCCACTGCTCCAGGTGTGTGTTCACTACTGTGTGCATGCACTTGGATGGGTTAAATGCAGAGGACAAATTCTGAGTATGGGTCACCATACTTGGCCACACACCACTTCCCTTCACCCCCTCCCCCTTCATATGTATTCATGTAAATTCATAAAGAAGTCACTGTAATCTGATTATAAAATGTAAAATACTCTTAATCACAAGTACTTGATTTTTGGAATCTTATTTGGAATCTAAACATGTTTCAGTTCAGTTACTACCCATCTCTGACAGTAGTAAAAATAAAAAAATAAATAGAAAAAGAAAAACAGGATATGCTTATCTTGAACATGTTTCAAACCTTAGCATTTCAAAATCTCAAAACTACAGGAATAAGTGAGTTTTACTGTTGTGTGTAAATGACTTACCAGAGAATAGAGTTGAAGATGACAGAAATCCTCTCAGATCTCAAGCTGATGCTTCTACACTGAATGGAGCAAGAACCGTGTGTGAAAACGACAGTTTAGCTCGTATTAGAGATTCTCCACTTCTCCTTTAGTCAGAACTCAGTGACAGTAGCCTGACTGAGAAATCTATGCAAATCAGTATGAAGTTTACTGAATATTCAACACATTTCTTTATATTTGCTTGAAACAAATCACTGTCTTTTGTGAGATCGTGTTCAGTGTTCATGTTGATAATAATTCTCAATGCTCAGGGAATACATGTTGAATTACATTAAAACTGCAATCCGAGAACACTATGTACATGAAACATGCATTTTATTTCTTGATTTATGAGGACATAAACCACCAATGCCAATATGTGTGGGTGTGGAATTGGAAGCGATGCAATCCGTAAGTCATTTAATCACACATTTAAATAAGATGATTTTCTTCCAGACGTATTAGACTGAGAGTTCCTTATGCCTGCTTCATTTCTGTATCAGTTTATTAGTTATATGGACTTTATATTTATTAGTAGTAATAGTATTAGTGATTATAGGCTATTCCTTTTTCAGAAACATTTTAATAAGGCTGATGTACATGTCTTAAAACAATTGTACAAAATGTAATCAAAAATAAAAGTAAAAATAGTAATAAGAATAAACATTTTGAATAAGAAATGATAGTCACTGGTGTATAATAAAATACATAATAAAAATAAATGATGCAGGACCGGTTTCTCGCACAGACCAATCGTTTCACTTCAAAAGACCTCAATATATCACCAGGAGCCACGAGTATTAATTTTGCTTTGCCTGTATCTGCTTTTTTGACTCTCAAAAGTGTCTGTAGCTGCTGATTTGCATTCTGTGAATCACCAAGGATCATCTTCTTTACAGTTCTACTGAAGAAACCTACATCTTGGATGTCCTGTGGGTTAATAAATTAATAGCAAATTGTTTTTTTGGGCAAACTACCCTGTTAAAACACTGATAAAAAAAAAAAAAAACCATTTAAAATATCTTCTTTTATGTTCCACAGAAGAAAGAAAGTCCTATAGGTTTGTGATTGTCATTTTTGGATGAATGATCCTTTAAATCGCTCTAAAACTCCCTCTGATGCACAAAGATTTGAAGGTTTTGGTTTAGTCTTGCTTTTCAGCATCATCTGCACTGACCAGCGGTTCCTTCTGTCTGTAGCAATAGCTCGTGTTTTCATAAATCATGTCTTCTGATGCCGGTGATGACGTGTCTGTGATCTCTGCTGTCATGTCTTGTTCTTTGGGCTCTGTCTCAGATGTTGAGGTGTTGTTCTCGGTATCTGTGTCTCCTGCAGGACGATGTCGGACCGTAGCGTATTCACTGGTCAGCGAGGCGATGCCTCTGATCTCTCCTGACGGCGGTTCAGTGTTTGTGAAGTCGATGGAGGAATAATGAAGAGATTCTGATGACAGCATGCCGTTATTTGCGTGAACAAACTGAACATCATTATCCAGAGCAGCAGCCTGATGGAGAAGAAACGGCAAAATGAGTGGAGAAGATCTGCTGAACGACTGTCTGTAATGTTTTTGAGAATGAATTACTCACTGTTCGAGTTAGAATGAGTCCAGATGTGTCGTCTTGTCTGGTTTCTGAAGGTTTTTCTTTCCTTCTTCTGAAAATCATAAAAAAAATTATGCTTATACAAAATCTCAATCAGAATCACAATCCTCCTTGTGATGAGGTTAAAACCAGGTAAAGTCTCATCAGAATAATGAGATACAGCTGAAAAAATCAGTGTATCACAAATGATATCTGGATCTCAAAAAAATGTCTAAAATATTTTCTTGTTGTTTTCTTATCCCTCAAAGGCCATTTGTACCCACCGTTCATAGCAGACCATCATGATGCACATGATCATTATCACTGACGCGCCAACAGCAGCTCCATAAAGAACAGACAGAGGATGGAAACCTGGAAAGCAGAGTTTGATGGCTCAGAGGTTGGTGTTTCATAGTTCAGGAGATCTTACTGTTATTCTCATCTATAGTCATCTCAGATGTTTCTCAGGAGAAATAAAAACAGACCCAAATGGGTCTTTCCTACAGTATAAAGCTGTAAAATGAATGTGAGGAACAGCTCAGATCATTTGATCCTGGATTTGTGAGAAATATTTGAGTTCATATTGAGAAATTTGTTTTCTTGGCAAATATGAGCACATTTCTCTGAAGAAAAGTTTCCATTTGGTCTATATTTGATCTCATTACTGTCTAGACTAGAGGAAACAGTTCCCTTGTGAAAAAGAAGTACACTTCAGCATACTTATAAAAATAGCAAAAATAATTATGGAAAGTCAAAGTCTGCTTTATTGTCAATTCTGACTCATGCATGGCACATACAGAGAATTGAAATTGCGTTACTCTCAGACCCTTGGTGCATACAGATAACCTTAATTATCAGAGTTCGGTAGTGCATGGGGCAAAAGAGGGGAGGGGGGAGAGCCGGGAGAGAGTTGACCTTCCTGACAGCCTGATGGATAAAGGTGTCCTTCAGTCTGCTGGTCCTGGCCTGGAGACTCCACAGTCTCCTCCCTGATGGCAGCAGACTAAAGAAGCTGTGTGTCGGGTGGGTGCTGTAAATGTCCTGGAGGGAGGGGAGAGTGACACCAACAATATTCTCAGCTGCTCTCACTATGCATTGGACGGTCTTGCGGCAGGACGCATTGCAGGCACCGTACCACACAGTGATGCAGTTAGTCAGGATGCTCTCAATGGTGCCTCTGTAGAAGGTGCACATGATAGCACTCTTCTCAGTTTGTGGAGGAAGTAGAGATGCTGCTGTGCTTTCTTGACCAGTGTTGCGGTGCTGTTAGTTCAGGAGAGGTCCTCTGTGAAGTGCACACCCAGGAACTTGGTGCTGCTCACTCTCTCCACAGTCGCACCTTTGATGGTCAGACGAGCATGCTGAGTGTGTACTCTCCTGAAGTCAACAACAATCTCCTTCGTCTCCTCCACATTCAGAGAGATTGTTGCCTCTGCACCACCTGGCCAGGCGGCTCACTTCACTCCTGTTGTTTGTTTCATCTCTGTTGTTAATGAGACCCACCACAGTTGTGTCGTCCACAAATTTAATGAAGAAGTTGGAGTTGTTTGATGGTGTGCAGTCATGGGTCAGCAAAGTGAAGAGGAGGGGGCTCAGCACACATCCTTGGGGGGCCCCTTTGTTCAGTGTGATGGTACTGGATGTGCTACTGCAGACCCATACTGCCTGAGATCTCCCAGTCAGGAAGTTCAACAGCCAGTTGCACAGCGAGGTGTTGGGGCCCAGCTGGACCAATTTGTGAATGAGCTGTTGAGGGATGATTGTGTTGAATGCTGAACTGAAGTCTATGAACAGGATTCTGATATGTGAGTATTTTTTGTTCAGATGTGTGAGGGCAGAGTGGAGGGCAGTGGCAATGGGTTCATCGGTTGAGCGGTTGGGCCGATATACAAACTGGAAGGGGTCCAGGAAGGGGGAAGGACAGACTTGATATGGTGCAAGACTAGCCATTCAAAGCACTTCATGAGGATGGGAGTAAGTGCAAATGGATGGTAGTCATTGAAGCAAGAACGAGACGACTTCTTCGGGACAGGAATGATGGTGGTAGCTTTGACGCATGTGGGGATAACAGCCTGACGTAGCGAGATGTTGAAAATGTCTGTGAAGGCATCAGTGAGTTCCTCTGCAGTCTCTCAGTACACACCCAGGAATGTTGTCAGGACCCGGGGCTTTGCGTGCGTTGATCCTGCTGAGGAATCTCCTCACACTGTTGAAAACTTAATTGCAAGTTTTTTACAATCAAATAAAAATATTTTATAGTTAATTAATATTACATGCAAAATTAACTTAAGAGCACTTTTTGACCCACTTAAGAACAACTTTTTAATTTAATAATAACCTGTATTTTCTTTTAAATATGGTTAAAGTGTACTGCCAAATGCATGTCAGTAAACCAAAATATACTTTTCTATTGAAACTTGTGTCATGCATTTAAATGTGTATTTATACATTTGTAATGAAGTTGCAATTTATTACAAAGAAAATATATTAACTTTAAAAGTAATATTGAATTAGTGTTATTTTACTATCATTGAGATACTATTATAGTTTTTATTAATATTTTGAATCAGTTCATAGTCAAGTTTTAGTTATATAGTTTTTATTAATTGTTATTCATTTTTATTTAATTTTATAGATTTTAGTAGATCAAGTTAAACTAAATTAAAAGGAAAAATGATGCCATGCTGTCACAAATCCGGTCCATGAACTTCCGTTCACTCACCACCAGAGGTCACCCGCTCACCGCATGGACTCTTGCACTACACTACTGTTGCACTTCACCATTGGACTACAGTTCCCATCATCCATTGCACTGACGACACAAACAGCTGATTTCACTGATTACACAGTTGATCACACAATCACACACGCTTTATAAGCCTTGGACTTCCTCTCTGTCATCGCCGAGTGTTGTATAGCGTTTATCACTCTCCTAGCGATAGCTACTCTACGGAGCCCACTTAGTTGTCATAGTCTTGCCTTGCGTGTTTTCTAGTGTTTTGATTCTTGCCTGTGTTTCCTGGATTAACCCTTTGCCTTGCTGTTCGGACTCTGTTTGCACCTCTCTTGAACTACTGCTCGTGTACCTGGATTATCTCTCTGCCTTGCCCTGTTGGATATTGTTCGCCGATCAAAGACCCACGCTTGCCCTAGGATTACTCTTGTGTCTTGCCTGTGCCATATCCGTTTGCTGTTGTTTGACCCTGCCTGTGATTTGACTGTTTATTAATAAAAGCTTGCACTTGGATCCACTTGCCTCACGTCTCGTTCGCCCCGTTAAACATGCAATTAGCTTAAAAATATGTGTGTGTGTGTGAATATATATATATATATATATATATTTCTGTCATGACCACTTTCGTCAAAGATGACTGACAATTAGCATACAATTTGGATTGGGGGTATGGTTCCACTCCCTGTGCATCCATGCAGTCTAGCATGGATAAGAGCAGGGAGAGCAGCAATAACCCCCCATGTGTAACAGAACAGAACCAACATAAATGTATTGCAGATATCATTAGGTTCAATAATTTAATGTAACATTTTGAAATTAGTCTGATTCAAGGAGAATCAGAAGGCTGAATCCTGATTGACAAGAGGCGTCGGGGATGGAGGTGGGTGATGAGCTATTGAGTAGCTATTGGGCAGATAGTACTGAAGGACCTTATATATGAGTGCTGTGATAGGTGTCGCATCCCTATAGATCAGGGGTGGGGAATGTTGATCCTGGAGGGCCAGTGTCCCTGCAGAGTTTAGCTCCAACCCTGAAAAAAAAAAAACCTACCTGTATCCCGAAGACCTTGATTAACTTGTTCAGGTGTGTTTGATTAGGGTTGGAGCTAAACTCTGCAGGGACACTGGCCCTCCAGGATCAACATTCCCCAACCCTGCTATAGGTAGACGTGGATCAGCTGAGACTCAGCTGATGCAAGCTTGATTAACGTGACCTGCCAGAACTGACGGTACGCTTGATATATATATTTAAGTATTTTTTAGCTTCATTTTAAATTAACTATAATAACCCTATATAGAATAACACACTGCAGTTCATATTATAGTCAAGTATGTGCTTTAGTATGTTAGTCGACACATTGAAATAATCATTAAAAGCACGATAAAAGATAACTAAAACATAATGATTTGAAATGTGCTTCTAAGTAAAACTTTTTATTACAAAGTGCACTTCTTAAAAGTGTACTTAAGTGTGTTAAGAATCATAGTCATGAAGGTGTGCTCTCTTTAAGTACACTTTCATTAATGTATTATCAGCATATTCATTAATATATTATCAGCAAGTACAATTTTTTAAATAATAAACCTTTAAGTTTTGAGTGCACTTAAAGAAGAGCACTTGTTGGTCATGCACAACAAGTCACAAGGGTAAAGATATCATTTGTGATCTTGTTGATCAGATAAAGCTGTTGTTTGTGTTTCTCACTTGTTTCTTGTGTTGGTGGGATGGGCTGAAACTGTTGACTTGCGCTGCCGTAAATGTTTTTGCTGAAACACTGCAGGACGTCCTTGTCCGTGAGGGACTGACGGGTGGTCAGGACGTTCTTCACTCCTGTGCTTCCTAGCGTCTCCTCACTGATGGACATTTCTGTAGAGTTAGTGAGCACATGTCCAAACAGACGCCACTCTAGTGTAGGGCTGGGATTCCCATGAGCCTCACAGACACACGTGATTACACTGTTTCGGCTACAAGAGCTGGAGATTTTAGGTACAACTGAAAGAAAGAATATGATTGTTAGGATAAAGAAGATCTCAATGGTCTCTACAGTGTAAAACACGTTCGTCATTTTAATGATAAAACAAAAAAAATCATTGGAAAAAACATGTAAACAGCAAGTTCCCTAACAAATCTAACAGGACGTTTCATGTATTTAAATATATTTGTATTTACACATTTGTAATAATGAAGTTGCAATAATCTCTTCAACCCATTTCAGTCTGGCTTCCGTCCTCTACATAGTACCGAAACTGCCCTTGTAAAGGTAGTTAACGATTTATTACTTTCCTGTGACACTGGCTCACTCTCTTTACTTCTGCTAATTGACCTCAGCTCTGCCTTCAATACCATTTCTCATGATTTGCTCATTTCTTGCCTTTTGGCTGTGGGTATTTCTAGTACTGCTCTTTCCTGCTTCTCTTCATATACATATTTGATAGACAGTTCTACATCTCTGTTCAGGATTTCAGATCTCCTGCTGCTCCCCTGAAACAAGGCATACCCCAGGGTTCCGTTCTTGGGCCTTTACTGTTTATCATTTATATTTTTACCATTTTGTCAGATTCTGCAGCATCATGGCATCAGCTATCATTTTTATGCCAATGACATTCAAATTTACACATTTTGCATGTCTTCTCTATTCACCCAAATTGACCGAATTTCTATTTGCATGCAGGAAATAAAAGCATGGCTGAACTCTTAACTTTCTGAAACTTAATATGGCTAAAACTTAGATAATCATTATTGGAACCCCTTCACTCACAACCAAATTTCCCGCTGACTTTACCTGCGATATCACTGGCTCTCTCATCACACCATCTAGTATCGTCAAAAATCTTGGTGTTTTGTTTGACTCCTCTCTTTCTTTTCAGTCCCATATTAAGTCAGCATTGTTTAATTTACGTCGAATTGTCCAGCTCCGTCCTTTCATTAGTGTCAAAGATCCAGAAACTCTCATCCATGCTTTTGTTTCATCACGTCTCGATTATTGTAATGCCCTTTTCACTGGCTTACCTGTTACCTTCATTGCTAAATTACAGTATATTTAAAACTCAGCAGCTCGTATTCTCACCCGTACCAAGTGTTTGGCCCATATCACCCCAATTGTAGCAGATTTGCATCGGCTACCTGTGGCCTATCGTATTAAGTTAAAAATTCTCCTGCTTACTTTTAAAGCTTTCCTTGTTATCTTCGTGATTTGCTCCTTCCCTATACTAAACCTCGTTCACTACGGTCTTCTGAGTCTGGCCTTCTCACTGTCCCTCGGTATCGCCTCTCTTCCATGGGGGGCAGATCATTCAGCGGTGTTGCTCCGAAATGATGGAATTCTCTCCCCAGATCACTCTTGTCTAGTCAGTATCCAGTCTGAATTTAAATCGCTGCTCAAAACTTCTCAGAATGTTACCTTTCTTAAGGTGACCACTGTTTCATCTGTCCTATCTACATATTATTCCTCTGAGGTCTGGTGTTCCCTTAATTTCCTGTATTTTGTCTGACGTTATCCTCTGTATTATTGTTTGATGTTATCTTCACCTATTGGATGTTTATTGTAAAGTGTCCTTGAGCTCTGGAAAGGCGCTATATAAATAAAACGTATTATTATTATTTAGTACATTTAAAATATTTTAATTTTAAAATGTAATACTGAATAGTGTTCATTTTGTATCACTGAGATACCATCATAGTTTTTATTAATATTTTGAATCAGTTTTTATTTTTTATATTTTTTATTTTTTTAAATTTTAGTAATTGTTGTGTTCTTGTCATTTTTAGTAGTTTAATTTTTAATGATCTCTACAATGTCAAATGGTCTCTACAGTGTAAAAGAATGCTCGTATTTTTAATGATAAAACACTTAAAATGTTAATTTGTTAAAAGCATGTTTCCTTACTAAATACGGTGAAAAACTAATAAATCTAAAAGGAAAATTAATTCAATTTTACACTAAAATACTGTTAAATTTACAGTTTTTAGAAGTGAAAAAGAAAAAGTCATCTTATTTAAACTTATTTTCATTAATTTAATTTATAAGTCAGTGTTTTATGGTGGTTGTCAGTATATTATAAAGGTACAAAATGTATGTTAGTGCTTCAGTAAATTGGTATAGTAATATTATATCAGTTAATTAATTTAAATTTCATTTCAATTCAGTTTTAAAAAACTAAAATATTTCTACTTTATTTTTTATGCTGAAGTTTTGGCAACAGCAACCTTTTTTATAGTGTAGACAAAACTGTGTAGGCTTTCTGAAGAATAAAACTGTTTAAGGACTTGTAGGTTTTTTCTAGCAGAAACTGAAACTGCTGAACATCTCACTGTGGACAAAAATGAATACATTCATGACAAAAAATAAAACCAGCTGAGAGCTAATAGAGTGCTGAAGTAGAAAAGAGGAACAATTTTTTTTTTTTGGTGAGCCAAACATTGTTTAATGTGCAACATCTAATGGGTCGCCAGAAAATCATTTTGACTCGTACCCCAGTGTTTGATCAGTGCATTTCCATTATAGAAGTGCTGGTGACAGAATTCTTGTAATTTCACTGGTTTAAGTGCAGTTTCACAAAGGTTTTATATTGAAACCTTGCATTTCAAAATGCTGTAGTGTGACTTCAACACGTTGCTCAGTAACAAAATCATTTACAAAAGGGGAACCAAATCTCCCTCTTCTATATGTCTTTCTATATGCATTTTTTGTAAATGTCACAGTTCTGCACTTTATTTAACGGCTTTTCTAGCATGCAGTCTATGCACAACTGACTGTATACTGTCAACCTATTTACGATCGTCAGCATACTCTTGTGATGCACACACCATATAAGATATTACACTATATGCATATTTATATAACAAAATTGTCTTGGACTTAAGCTATATGTCAAGTTGAAGTAATTTAAACATGCTTTTGTGGTTTTTTGCAGCTCCTTAGTAGTGGTTTCAGTCATATTTTGACTGTGTGGAAGAATATACTTTTGTTTCATGCTTTTATTGTAAATTTGCAACTTTTTCAGGTCTATTTGCATTTATTTTCACCATAAACAGTGCACATTACATTCAAATGCAATGAAGTCTAGAGTATTTTTACTGTATGTGTTTGCTGCAGTTATTGTACTATGTTCACAGTATTTATGTTATCAGGGATCAGATTAAGTTCATCAGATTAAATTAATTTTGAGGTCTGTCTTTGTACTCACACTGAACATCAAGTTGAATTGTAGCGTTGCATTGGCCATGCTGGTTTTGAGCATTACAGCCATACCATGCGCCGTATGTAGGGTTTGTCACGATGTAGGTGTGATTATATCCAGTCTGGAGGAGCTCAAATTGAGATCCAGTCTCTCTGTACCAGGTGTAGTTGAGCTCTGCTGGGTTTGCATCAGTGCTGCAGTTCAGAGTCACTGGTTTGCCCTCCATCACTGAGCTGGAGGGAAACGCTGACAACCATGTGTTTTTTGGGGCATCTGAGGAAAAAAAAGATGTGGGATGTGTGGTTTAACAGTTCAAGATTTGAAAGGCTGCAGGTTTAAACCTCTCTATTTTACAAGCATCAGATGCAGGCAATGTGTTAATGCATGTGTGCAAACATCTACAGTAGGCCACAACACTAACAAAACACTACATGCCTATATTTTACCCATTTCCTGTTCACTTCACACTAGCTGTGTGTAGATGTTTGTCTACTGTGCTAAAACAACACAAACACAGTGAGAAATATGATAATTTGTAGTAAATGTTATTGTCAGTGTAAGTTGGACAGAGACTGTCTTTCATTTGGCTAGACTAAAGCCCTGTTCACATCAAGAATGAGAACTATAAAGATAACGATAAAGATATAGTTCTAAAAATCATTCTCAATATTAAAGAATAGCAGAGTCTACACAACAGCTATAACGATAAAGGCACAGAGAAACTATATAGAATCACTTTCAGAATGATTTTTTCCAGCTGATGAACGATAAAAATATTGACAGCCAATCATAATCAATCCTGCTGTCACGAGCTCGAGAATTTAAAGTGGCAGACAAGCGTGTGCTTAGAATAAACAGACGATATAGTTCACTGGTGTGGACGCTAATATCGTTATCTTTATGGTTATCGTTCTTGGTGTGAACGGGCCTTAAACATTTGGAATTGAGACGTGCCGGACTGTCTGAACTGGATGTCCAGAAGATTACCAAGTACTCACACTGGACGCCCAGAAGATTAACAAGTACTTGCGCTGGACATCTAGTAAATTACCAAGTACTCACACTGGACGCCCAGAAGATTAACAAGTACTCACACTGGAGGTCCAGAAGATTAACAAGTACTTGCACTAGACATTCAGCAGATTTACAAGTACTTGCAATGGATATGACAATATTTAGTTTAATGACCATTTTTCAGATTTTTAAAGTAGTAGCAAAGACATCAACTATAAAATAACACTAATGGAAGTATGGGCAATATATATTAGCAATTAGTTAAGACTCCTAATACTCACACTGGACGTCCAGCAGCACTGATGTGTTCTGAGTGCCGTGTTTGTTCTCAGCTCTACAGTAGTATCGTCCTCTGTGTGTCGGGTCGGTGTTGTTGATGATCAGGTTTGGTCCGGTCTGAACTGGATTCAGGAGTTCTTCAGTGTCTCTGTACCAGGTGTAGTTCACTGCTGGGTTTGCATCACTGCTGCATCTCAGAGTCACTGAACGACCCTCCAGAACTAAACCAGCTGGGTTTACATGTGCGGATGTGTTTTTAGGAGCATCTGATGGAAAACAAAATTATTTAGGCTATCACAATATATAGTATTATTTTGCACATTTTAAAAAATATTCATAAAGTTGTTAACACTATGAAATAATACCAGTGGAAGTATGGGAAGCATTTAGTGAAAAAACAAACAAACATGCTTTTCAGATAATACTGAAAGAGTTCATATGTACGCTGCGTAATTATTGCTGTTTAAATATATTGAATATTACATATAATTATTATATTTCATGTTTCCCTCCAGCTCATCACTGAAGAAAAAAAGATGTGTGATATAGAATGTGTGGTTTAACAGTTCAAGATTGGAAAGGGTGCAGGTTTAGACCTCTCTGTTTTACAAGTTTCAGATGCAGGGAATGTGTTAATGCATGTGTGCAAACATCTACTGTAGGCCACAACACTAACAAAACACCACATGTCTGTATTTTACTGTTCACTTCACACTAGCTGTGTGTAGTTTAGTTTAAGTCTACTGTGTTAAAACAACACAAACACATATTTATGATATGTGATGTCAATTTGTAGTATGTGTTATTGTCTGGGTTTTTCAGTTGGACAGAGACTGTTTTTCTTTAGCCTAGACGAAACATTTGGAATTGAGACGTGCTGGACCGTCTGAACTGGATGTCCAGCAGATTACCAAGTACTCGGTTCGCCCATCAATTGACAAAGTATTCGCACTAGACATCCAGAAGATTACCAAATACTTGCACTTGCATGCCCAGAAGGTTACTAAGTACTCACACTGGAGGTCCAGAATAAAAACAAGTACTTGCACTGGACATTCAGCAGATTTACAAGTGCAATGGATATGACAGTATTTAGTATTATGACCATTTTTCAGATATTTAAAGCAGTAGCAAAGACGTCTAATAGAAGTATGGGAAATATATGTTAGCAATTAGTTAAGACTCTTAATACTCACACTGGACATCCAGCAGCACTGATGTGTTCTGAGAGCCATGTTGGTTCTCAGCACTACAGTAGTATCGTCCTCTGTGTGTCAGGTTGATGTTGTTGATGATCAGGTTTGGTCCGGTCTGAACTGGATTCAGGAGTCCTTCAGTCTCTCTGTACCAGGTGTAGTTCACTGCTGGGTTTGCATCACTGCTGCAGCTCAGAGTCACTGAACGGCCCTCCAGAACTAAACCAGCTGGGTTTATCCTCACTGATGTGTTTTTAGGAGCATCTGATGGAGGAGAAAATCATTATCATTTATGAGAAAATCATTTATGCAATTCTGTTATGATTTACAACACTATATTATAGATGATCATTCAGCACAGGTTGATTGTTGTCTTACACTGAACTCGTAGCATACGGGAGCGCTGTGTTGTCTTCTTCTGCTGTAGCTGGTGTGTTGCAGAGCAGGTGAAAGTGACTTCATGATGAAGGTGAGAAACAGTGAAGTTCAGATCAGAGATGAGCTCAGTTTGGCTCTGATACTGCCGTCCTGTGATGTTCTCATTGAGAGATGATCTCCATGTGAGAGATGGTGGACGAGACGGACAGAAGATATTAGTAGAGCAGCGTAGAATCACTGAACTTCCCTCCATCACCTCCTCCGTCTTCATCACCTTCTGCTGATCCTTAAAGACTCTCAGTGTGGGTTTGGGTGGAGATCCTGAAACACACATAGAGATGCAGTCAAATATTACAAAATAATGTAGATTATCATATCCAGTAATAAAGGTGTACTTTTAAAATTTGTCACACTATAGAACAAGCATGAACAGTATGACACTCACCTAAGACAGCGACTTGAACTTGGGAGTATGGAGGTTCTTTGTAGTTATATTGCAAATTACCATTGGCTTCAAGTCTGAAGTAATATGACCCATTATGAGTCTGCTTGACATTATCGAAGCGTGTGCTGCAGTTTTTCTGTGTAGCAGTGCCAAAAATTTCTCCTTTTAACAGTCCAGTGTCAGGGCTGCTGGAGTCAAATACTACAGTGGAAGGTCTGGCATCTTTATACCATATTCTCTTTGCTCTATCAGTGAGTAAATGTTCATATTGTTGATCGATATCAAATGTGCAGGGTATGAAAACACAGGATCCTTGTAGAGCTTCTACTGTCTGCGGCAGACTGATATTAAAACCACAAAAAACACCTAAAAAACAAACAGAAGGAAGTAATCATACAAAGTTAATATGCAGAACAAACTTCTGCAGCACTTATTGCTCTTCAATCTAGCAAAGGGCACACGAAAGTGCTTTCATAATAATTCAGCTTGTTAAAAAGAGGAATAATATATAAATTTGTAGACCTTGTATCAGAGATCCAGTGAGGAGGAACGTCACCAATATCTCCATCATTTACATTCACTCCACCTTACAGCAGAATAAACAAATAAACACACACACACACACACACACATATGTGACCCTGGACCACAAAACCAGTCATAAGTGTCAATTTTTCAAAATTGAGATTTATACATCATCTGAAAGCTGAATAAATAAGCTTTCCATTGATGTATGGTTTGTTAGGATAGGATAATATTTGGTCAAGATACAACTATTTGAAAATCTGGAATCTGAGGGTGCAAAAAAATCTAAATATTGAGAAAATCACCTTTAAAGTTGTCCAAATGAAGTTCTTAGCAATGCATATTACTAATCAGAAATTATGTTTTGGTATATTTACAGTAGGAAATTTTTAAAAATCTTCATGGAACATGATCTTTACTTAATATACTAATGATTTTTGACATAAAAGAAAAATCAATAATTTTGACCCATACAATATATTTTTGGCTAATGCTAAAAATAAACCCCAGCAACTTAAGACTGGTTTTGTGGTCCAGGGTCACATATATATATATATATATATATATATATATATATATATGATTTCCTTCTTTTGACTACTGTGACTACTGAATTTATAGCTCTTATGTTGGTATTAACTCATTATTTCTAAATTTCTAGATTAATTCTTCAGATTATTTTTCTATTTCTGTATTTTTTACATAGGAATGCAGAAAATACTAAATATTTAAAAAGCGGACATGCTTATCTTGATCATGTTTCAAAATTTTGCATTTCAAAATCTCTAAACTACAGGAGTAAGTATAAGTTTTACTGTGTTGTGTGTAAATGACTTACCAGAGAAGAGAGTTGAAGATGACAGAAATCCTCTTAGAGTTCAAGCTGATGCTTCTACGCTGAATGGAGGGAGAACCGTGTGTGAAAATGACAGTTTAGCTCGTATTAGAGATTCTCCACTTCTGCTTTATTAGTCAGAACTCAGTGACAGTAGCCCGACTCAGAAATCTATGCAAATAAGTATGAAGCTTATTCAATGTTCAACACATTACAGTGTTCATGCTGATATAGAAATAATTCCCAACTTTTAGTATTCGGTGTTGAATCATATTTAAGACACTAAGATGTACAGATGTACAGGTGATAAGGAAAAATTTGCATTTTATTTCTTCTCAACTTTTTTTGAGATATTATATACAGTATATCAATATAATGTATTACAGGCCGGTAATACTTTGCATGCTCTGTATGGTTTTACAGTTTACTTCAAATGCAGAACATGGGAAACTGAAGATTAAATAATCAACTGGCAGTTGCTTTCTTACATAAAATACTGACTGAAGCTGAAAGCAGAAGAGATTTGTTCAAAATACTGTAGAGTCAGCAAAACAAGCTGCTCACATGATGGTTATACTTCACTATCTACTTACAGCGTAACTGTATTACTGTAGAATATACAGAAATATATGTAGAATATATAGAAATATAGCCATCTAAGACCTTTTCAAACTTCCCAAAATAAAAAGGTCAATATATATATATATATATATATATATATATATATATAAAAAACGCTGTGGCTCAGAGGATGTCAGTTTGCATTTTTATTTGTTTATGGGATGGTGCTGTTATAAATGTCTCATTCAAATTCATTAAAATTCAGTTTTGTAACAGTCTTTCACTGACTTGTCGTCTGCAGCATCTGTACTGAAAGTGCATGTGTTGTCATATTGTCAATTATTCCAAAGTGAAGCCTTCTGCTGCTTAGTGGAGCGAAGAGAAAACTGCACTTCCGTGACTCACATGTAATAATCCATGACTCACATGTATTGCCTATTGAATGTTTCCTTTAATGTAATATTTTGTATTTTCCCAGTGTATTCTGAAGAGTTGCCAACATACAAATCTATGCCAAAACGTCAAGCTGTGCCGAAAGTGGAACGGGTTTGTTTCTTTTCATTCCAATAATAAAAAAAAAGACAAACACAACATTACTGCAGTAAGTTCATTACAAATCTCAGTGTTAATAAGTGGAACATTTATCTGAATTAATTCAGTAGCTCAAAGCTATTTATTAAGGAACTTTTATGACATTTTATATCACTTAATAGAGATGATGGAGGTGATTTTGAGCTTCCTGTAACATCATTTTGCTATTCACAGTCTGAATTCAATGGTAACCCTGATTCACTGTTTTTCAGTGATGGAAAGAGAAGGATTGACTTTGTTTTGGTCTATGAGGATGAGTCTAAAAGTGCATCTGAACAAAAAGGCTCAGTTATGAGGAGAAGAGTGAATCAAAGTCACTTTCACACATTCATTTACATCAGCTGTTGACTAACAGAAACTTCCAGCCATTTACTATTACTATTTACTATAAACCTAAACAATAACCTTAAAGGGATCATTCAAAAGACATACAAAAGAAAATATTTTACAAAAACAAAAAGATATTTTGAAGAATGTTGGTAACCAAACAGCTGCCTATGAGGGGCCGTACAAGCCATAATTCATTCTGCTCCTCTCACACACTTATGTTCTCCTTTTACATAAATATATTTCTGTTCACACACTTAAATTCTTCTTTCGCATACATGTATTTCTATTCTCACATACTTACATTCTCCTTTTGCATAAATATATTTCTGTTCACACACTTAAATTCTTCTTCTGCATACATATATTTTTACTCTCACTCACATACATTCTGGTTTCACATACATGTTTCTGCTTATATATATATATATATATATATATACACTTTTACTTTTCGACACATACATGTGTTCTGACTTTCGCGCACATATATTTACACTTCCACACATATGTATTCTTTATTCTTAAATACCTACATTCTTACAGTCGTGGCCTAATGGTTAGAAAGTCGGACTCATAACCCAAAGGTTGCGGGTTTGAGTCCCAGGTCCGGTGGGGATTGTAGGTGGGGGGAGTGAATGTACAGCGCTCTCTCCACCCTCAATACCATGACTGAGGTGCCCTTGAGCAAGGCACCGAACCCCCTAACTGCTCCCTGGGCGCCGCAGCATATATGGTTGCCCACTGCTCTGTGTGTGTGTGTGTGTGTGTACTTGGATGAAATAAATGCAGAGCACAAATTCCGAGTATGGATTACCATACTTGGTCACGTCACTTTCACATATGTACATGCTTTACACTCATATGCATTTATGTCTGATCCATTACTTCCTCTTTAAGCAGGAACTGACTCTCAAACCAGGAAATATATACATAAGACTTGCCTAACACAACTATGCAATTCAAAGTCATCCTGTTTTCTATTCAAGTACTTTTTTTTTCATTTTAAAATATCATTATGTAACCTACTTGTTCTACAGCTCTGTGTTCAAGTGTTATGATACTGATTTTGATTGACAGGGCTCAACGCTAAGGAAGTTTTCTACTGGCCTGGTTGGGCCAGTGGTTCAAATTTTTACTTGGCCTGGCAAAATTTTCACAGGCTTTGCCACAATCAATCAATCAATAAGACTTATTGTTTTCATTATTGACTGTATTGTATTGTATTGTAATAAATGATAGCCATTTTGCACAAATAGGTACAATAGTTCAAAGATAAAAATTAAATGAACTATGCTTTAAGTTTTGGTAGGTCTAACTCTATTCCAGTTAAGGATGCACTGATCAGGATTTTTTGTGACCGATTCTAACTGCCGATTTAAAAAATAAAATAAAAATAATAATAATAAAATGGTCCGATTCCCATATACTCATTGCCAATTTATTTAGGTTTTATTATTATTATTATTTTAAATTTATTAATTGTTTATTTTGCTCTGTTACTGGCCAAACTAACCTTAAACAAAAAAATTCTGCAATATAATGCAACTACAGAAAACAAAAACATCAGACGGGCTGAATGAATATTTTATTATTGTAAGATTTACAGAACCTCAGACACGTAGATCTTCTGAGATGGATACGCACACAGTACATTGACATACAGACGGGGGCGCTAGAGCGTAGCACATGGAGTAAGACGCGTTTTCACCCAGCTCCGTCACACTTGGTGGAATAAATCATTAACATACAGACATCTGTTTCCACATCTCACTGAGAGAAAATGCGGGAAAACGTATCTCTCACCTATGCATTAGTTCCTTCTCATCCCCTTCCTTCCCTTCACTCAGCTCACTCAGAATGGTCAATAACAAAATATAATGTTCTACATTAATGCAAGTGATATCTCTGTGCATCTGGTACAATGGTCTCATTCTTACAAGAAGTAAACTAAAAGGTAATACAGATCCTAAGAGTTTAGAGATGATTTGCTCACTATAGAGGGTGTGCCCTTTTCCCAGTGTCTTTCATGCAAAATTACCTTTTGTGCCAAAAGGTGTTAACTCGATCAATGCAAATTCTAATTGTTACTTCCTGCCTCCATTTTATGTATTTTTCTCTATGTATTTTTCTAAAGTCAGGTATGCATGTTACTCTTAGATTCATCTTTGAGATTTTGATGCCTTGTATTGATTTGATATCTTTGAATTGGCTGTATAATTGGCATAATACATATTTACCCGACTGATAATAAATTGTTACATTTGATTTTATTCTGACTTACTCTGAAATTATTTTCTCAAGTAGATTAAGTGAAGGCATATGTTACCGCAGATATGGTGAAGAAAATAGGTGAGATTATAGATTTCTTACTAACTGCTTGACTTTAGTTAAGTTGTTATGCAGTTGCATTAACTATGGGGGGCTAGATAAAATACTGTTGAATTACTAGCATGGTTCGGGCATATTTCATAGTACTAGCCATAACCTCTGATTATTGTCTGAGCTTTATTCAAGTTGTACGTAGTTATTTTAACTATCGGGGGCTAGATAAAATTACTATTGAAATATTACCATATTTCATAGTACTAGCATAACCGCTGATTATTGTCTCCGCTTTAGTTAAGCTGTATGTATATATAACTATCGGGGGCTAGACAAATAGTACTAGCATAACCTCTGATTATTGTTTGAGCTTTAACTAGGTTGTTACATAGGTGACTGAACAACGAGGACCACAATGGAAATAAGTTTTTAACTTTCTTGTGTTATCCTCGACAGTTCTGATTAATGTATAATGTCATTGTGATGACTTCATGTTATGCATTTATTTATTTTTTACTGTCTAATAAATCAAATCAAAAAACCACTATTTAAAACATGACAAGCATGGGTCAGTCTATTAAATAGTTAGTCATAACCTCTGACTACTTATCAGACTAGAGGGTTTGTCACCGTGGGGCCCACGTAAAACGCCCGACGTGAGGCACCCTGAGCGACATAGATTCCTAACGAACGAGAAAATATAAAGTAAAGAGTTAACTAGAATAATCAAATGTCAGAAGAATGCTAATTAGAAACAGACAAACAACCAATTTGCATTTCAAACTAATTTCGAGGTCATAATAAAATGGAATCAGATTAAATAATAAAATGGAGTCAGATTTGAATTTAACCTCAATTTAATAACTTTGCGCGCCGAAAAGACCGAACACGCAGGAAACCTTCATCCACCATTGGATACCTCCTTTGAGCCAATTCATGGACCTTACAATTGTCACTCTTTATTATTAGTGTTTTATTACCTTAATTATATGTACTGTATGTCTGCACTAGAAGCTCCTGACACCAAGACGAATTCCTTGTGTGTGTAAACACTTGGCAATAAAGCTCTTTCTGATTCTGATGAAAATGCAAATTCAGTCTCTCACAGCAGGTGGCGCTTATAGAACAGCAACGATATAGTGTTTCCTTGGTTATTACTGTACACGGCACTGGGCTTATAAACACTCCTTTAATACGTATTTTAAGGAGGTAAGAGGAAAAGAAAATCCCATCGAAACTTTTCTGAAGACAGTCAGTTCTCCTCGGAAATACATTCATATTAACCCCCACCCCAATTCAATATTTTTGGTTTTCTTTCAGTATTTCGAGCATCGCAAACAATTAATTTGTTCTGTCTGGTACAGTATTTTCTTTGCTTGGCACGACTATTCTCTCCTCTTCGGGTTTGTCTTCAGTGCATCTTTCTTACTGTCACGGGTTGCCGAGGCTAGGAGTTCGAAGGAGCACGAAGGAGACGGAGAATCAAAACAAACTGAGTCTTTAATATATCCACAAAGGAAAACAGGGAAAACACAACCACTGTAAACGACATTAAGACAGGACAAAGAAACTCTAGAAAATGAAGGCTTATAAGGACAGGCAAATCAAAGGAGCAAATGAGATGATTACTAAACTCAGGTGAACAGACTGAACGATAATTAACTAATAAGAACAGGAAACAAACCAAATAAGGGCAAACAGGAACTAACTGGTAACACTTACAGATGAGATCATGATGATCACTACCTTTGTGTTACTGAATTGTATCCTGTTAGAAATAACCTGCCCGCTCTGTTTATGGGCAGTTTTTGATTACTGTCAGTTTAAATGCCAGGGATGCAGTGTTGCTAGATATTGCTACAAAAAACAAACAAAACAATCTAAAAAGAAATAAACCCCAATGAGTCCAAATGTTGAGTTATGGAAATAATATAAAGATATCGCTGACCCTAACCTGCAACCTCCCACTTTATTCACTTCCTAAACTGTCACATAAGTAGAAAAAAACGAATCCATAGATACTTAAAATAAGTGTACATGGCAACACGGTTGAGGCTGCGCCCGCGCCGTCGATCACAGCCATAGACTGTAAAAAAGATCACAACTCACTAAAGGGACGAGACTATAGATGTAACCTTTTCATGATATATTTTTTTTAAACCCAAATAGCTTGCTGAAATACTTCTGCGGCCGCCTCATCTAGCCTACCTCAGCCAAGCTAATCAGATTCAGGAGATTTGACAACATTGAATTTCAGTCAGAGTTGCGCACACTGTAAACAGTCGCCGTTTACGGATACCATAGGAATAAATGAGAAGTGCCATAAGCTGAATCCCACCCGTCACTTCTCTTATAAAACAGCATTTTTTTCATGGTAAACTTTAAAAATAATTCAATCCAAAAGTATTGTTTAGTGTAAAACTTGTTGAAGATGTTTCCATACTCTTATCACAGATAAAGTGAATCAAAGCAATATTTGTCAAATACACAGAAACGTTTTTATGAGCAACAGAAACACTTTTTATATACTGCTTAATACAGCGCCATCTGTTCATGAATAAAGTTCAACATAAACATATACTATTTAAATACCAATAAAGTGGGGGTATATATGCTTTTATCAGTGTTTTTGATAAAAATGACTCAAGATAACAGTGCAACGTACACTAAAAATGCTTTTACTGTTATAAAAACACAGATTTGTGAGAATTATTTAAATTGAATTGTTAGAATAAACACAGAACACACCTCGTGCTTGTCATCACAGAATCTAACCAATGAGAATAAAGTGTCGTCATCAAGCCAATTTTGAGCAACTGCAGCGCCTGACCGTTTTGCTCTCACGGTACTTTGATGGCACATGTGATCGTAAGGCGGCTGCAGCGCCGATCAAAGTCGGACAAATGTTCTAACCAGAATGCATTGCTTTTGTCAGGCAGCAGCCGATCTTTGCGGCGCCGCATGAAGGTGGAACTAATCCAGCCAATCACAGTGCAGATGGTATAAACAGTCTTATCATGCATGTTTATGAACTAACTAGAAATAAATTTAACATGCATAGACTGTGTGTATAATAGGCTATCACGTTTCATTGTACTTTTTAATTACGTCCAACTCTTTCTGCAGGACAGTCCTTGTTGTCCACGTCATTGAAGCCATTGTTTCTGCCATATTCTCTTTTGTCGTGGTTTCTTCTTTCTTTCGGATAAAATAACTGCACAGACCAATGGAATGGCCAGTTGATTGTCCATTCTTGAAAAAATGGCCTATAATTGTAATTTCTCATAAGAATTTATGAGAGAACACGTATTTTCGCTGATGGTCGGAAACGCCTCTTCACTGAATGTGTTGTAGTGTGTGCACCTCGTTAGCGTTGTGTTGTGTAGTATGTGCGCAGCTATGACAAGACGACGACAGATGAGATCTTTTTGCGTAGTGTGAGCAACACAGTGATTCAGCTAGTCTTTCAATCCTGTGTGAGCCCGGCTTAAGTTGTCTAATTTGGCACATTCTCCCTGCTGCACTAATAGTGCTTTCCTCTGTGTATACATATCCTTACAAATACAATGTTAGCTGTATTATTTGTGTCCCCTTCAAAAATTGCTCGAGAAATTTTGTTTATTGCCACCCCCCCCAAACTGTTAGACGAAATTTACGCCCCTGAAAACAGTAATAAAAATCAATAGATTTTGAATAAGAAATAAAAGACGTGTATAATAAAATACATAATAAAAATAAAGTATGCAGGACTGGATTATAATGTTGTAAATAATGTATTTGCTTTTTGGTGAGTAAATTAACAGCAAATTTGGCTTTTTGTGCAAACTACCCTGTTAAAACACTGAGAAAAAAACCACTTAAATACAGAAGAAAGTCAGTCCTATAGGTTTGAAAGAACATAATTTTTGGATGAACAAACCCTTAAATCACTCTAAAAATCCCTGTGGAGCTCACAAATTTGAAGGTTTGGTTCAGTCTTGCTTTTCAGCATCATCTGCACTGACCAGCGGTTCCTTCTGTCTGCAGCGATGGCTGATGTTTTCATAAATCACGTCTTCTGATGCCGGTGATGACGTGTCTGTGATCTCTGCTGTCATGTCTTGTTTTTTTGGCTCTGTCTCAGATGTTGAGGTGTTGTTCTCGGTGTCTGTGGCTCCTGCAGGACAGTGTTGGACTGTAGCGTATTCACTGGTCAGCGAGGCGATGCCCCTGATCTCTCCTGACGGCGGTTCAGTGTTTGTGAAGACGATGGAGGAATAATGAAGAGATTCTGGTGCACTCGGTGCGGTGGATGACAGCATGCCGTTATTGGCGTACACAAACTGGCAGTCATTATCCAGTGCAACGGCCTGATGGAGAAGAAACGGCAAAATGAGTGGAGAAGATCTGTTGAACAACTGTCTGTAATGTCTTTGAGAATGAATTACTCACTGTTTGAGTCAGAATGAGTCCAGATGTGTCGTCTTGTCTGGTTTCTGAAGGTTTTTCTTTCCTTCTTCTGAAATACATGTTTTCAGGTTATTAAAAAATTGAATCACAAATCCTCCTTGTGATGAGGCTAGAACCAGGTAAAGTCTCATCAGAACAATGTGTGAGCCAGGGTTATTATTGTTAACTAAAACTAAAACCAATGTTAGGTGAAATTTTAATTAATTTCATTTTAACTTGCTGTACTTAAATAACTAAACTAACTGAAATAAGAACTGATGAAACTTTATAGACATTTAAAAACATGAAAACCATTAAAATGACAAAAACACTTTTTTAGCATTTTTTTAATGCCTATATATTTTTTTATTTCTTAATTTTGTTTGATTTTAATTTTGGTTACTTTAGAATGTTTATTGTTTTATTTTATTTTTTATTTTATATTATTTTATTTTAATTGAAATTCATTTTAATTCAAGTAACAGTTTTTTCTTATGGTTTTAGTTTTTAATATAATAACCCTGCATTAAGATGAATACTTCTGAAAACATTTATCACAATAGCTGAAAAAAATCTGTGTAACATTGAGTGCGTTTACATGGACCCTCTTAATGCGATTATAATGAGATTTTGACAATACTGCGATTAATCTTTACCTCATGTAAACGCAATACTTCGATTTAAATAATGCGATTAAGCTCATAATCGCAGCAAGCATAATCATATTAACATAGGTGGCGTACGCCGATTTTAATCGAAATATACAGGCATGTAAACACATTAATCGCAGTATTGCCACTCTGACCAAAGTGCGCATACGCTTGTGACATACATGAATAACGTGACACGCACCTGTAATAATACGGAGATTATGCTGCATTCACGTGCTATCGGAATTATCGTAAATAGGAGTCTCCTCGTCGGAAATTGGCAATATAAGGCCTCTCTAAGGCCGTTCATGGCCAGCTCATATTTACGATAATTCCGATAGCTTACATGAATGCAGCATAAGAAACGATGGCGGGGAAGAAAGCATCGCATTCTGGGAAAACACAACTAGCTGCCAGCAGTCTCTGTTCCTTACCCTCATCCAGAAACCTTAAGAAGAACTTTGACGGCAGCGTATAGGCAAATAAATTCCATCACATTTCTATGGCGCCGAAAAAGCGTGGAATACAGCCATACAAAATCATTATGCATTAGACGTAAATAAATTAAAACAGCGGCCAGTAACACACCTGCTCTTTCTGAGTCTATCATTTGTGCTGTCCAGTGGGGTATGTGAATAATGGCAGTAAAAAAATTAACCACAATTCTTAGCGAGTAATAAGAATAATTGAAATTGCATGTAAACGGGAGTAAGAGCTTTGCTCTTGACATGTAAACATCAAAATGCGATTAAGTCCTTACTCTGATTATTGGAAATAATCGCATTATTCGTGCGCATGTAAACGTAGTCATTGTGACATAATCCAAAGGCAACTGCAAATCACATTTCCTTTCCGTAAATGTAATGTCTGCCAAATTAAAAATTTGAAGTCCATTTGCAGTTGCATTTCCAATGTCTTAAAAGTGTATGCATCCACAAATTGAAAAAGCAATTGCAAATACAATTTGTAATTCCTTTTGAATATTGTCCGGAATATGTGCGTGTATATATATATATATATATATACACACACACACACACACACAGTGCATTCAGAAGGTATTCAGACCCCCTTCACTTTTTTCAAGTTTGAATTCATTGGGGGGTTTTTCTCATTAATCTACACTCTGTACCTCATAATGACAAAGTGAAAACAGAATTTTAGTAATGTCTGTAAATTTATTAAAAAGAAAAAACTGAAATATCACATTTACATAAGTATTCAGACCCTTTGCAACAACACTTGAAATTTAGCTCAGGTGCCTCCCATTTCTCTTGATCATTGCTGAGATGTTTCTACACCTTGATTGGAGTCCACCTGTGGGAAATTAAATTGATTGGACATGATTTGGAAAAACACACATCTCTATATAAGGCCTCACAGCTGACAATGCATATCAGAGTGAAAAACAAACCATGAGGTTAAAGGAACTGCCTGCAGATCTCAAAGACAGGCTTGTCGAGGCACAGATCTGGGGGAAGGTTGCAAAAAATTTATGCAGCACTGAAGGTTCCTAAGAGCACAGTGACTTCCATAATTCTTAAATGGAAGAAGTTTGGCCCAATCAGGACTCTTCCAAGAGCTGGTCGCCCAGCCAAACTGAGCAATTGATGGAGCAGGGCTTTGTCTAGGCTGGTGACCAAGAACCTGATGGTCACTCTAGTTGAGCTCCATGATCATATATGCAGATGGGAGAAACCTACAGAAGGACAAACATCACTGCAACACTCAAAAAGTAAAGTGTGCTGGTAGCAGTCTCATGCTGTGGGGCTGTTTTTCAGCGGCAGGGACTGGGAGACAGGTCAGGGTTGAGGGAAAGCTGAATGGAGCAAAGTACAGAGATATCCTCAATGAAAACCTGTTCCACAGATCAGGACCTCAGACTGGGCCGAAGGTTCACCTTCCAACATGACAATGACCCTAAGCACACAGCCAAGGCAACACAGCAGTGGCTTAGGGACAACTCTGTGAATGTCCTAGAGTGGCCCAGCCAGAACCCTGACTTGAACCCTATCGAACGTCTCTGGAGAGACCTGAAAATTGCTGTCCATCGACGGTCCCCATCCAGCCTGACTGAGCTTGAGAGGATTTGCAAAGAAGAATGGCAGAAAATCCCCCAATCCAGGTGTGAAAAGCTTGTTTCGTCATACCCAAAAAGACTCGAGGCTGTAATTGCTGCCAAAGGTGCTTCAACTAAGTACTGAGTAAAGGGTCTGAGTACTTATGTAAATATATATTTTTTTTGTTTGTTTTTTTCTTTTTAATAAATTTACAGACATTTCTAAAATTCTATTTTCACTCTGTTATTATGATATGTAGATTAATGAGAAAAAAAAGAGAATTTAAACAATTGTAGTATCCGGCTGCAACAAAACAAAATTGAAGAAAGTGAAGGTGGTCTGAATATTTTCTGAATGCACTGTGTGTGTGTGTGTGTGTGTGTGTGTGTGTGTGTATTAGTGCTGTCAAATGATTAATCGCATCCAAAATAAAAGCTTTTGTTAGTGTAATATATGTGTGTGTGCTGTGTATACTTGTGACCCTGGAGCACAAAAGCAGTCTTAAGTCACTGGGGTATATTTGTAGCAATAGCCAAAAATACATTGTATGGGCCAAAATTATTGATTTTTCTTTTATGCCAAAAATCATTAGGACATTAAGTAAAGATCATGTTCCATGAAGATATTTTGTAAATTTCTTACCATAAATATATCAAAACTTCATTTCTGATTAGTAATATGCATTGCTAAGAACTTCATTTGGACAAATTTAAAGGTGATTTTCTCAATATTTAGATTTTTTTGCACCCTCAGATTCCAGATTTTCAAATAGTTGTAACTCGGCCAAATACTGTCATATCCTAACAAACCATACATCAATGGAAAGCTTATTTATTCAGCTCTCAGATGATGTATAAATCTCAATTTTGAAAAATTGACACTTAAGACTGGTTTTGTGGTCCAAGGTCACATTTATTATGTGTATGTATATATATACACACACATGCATGTATATATTTAAGAAAAATGTTATGTTTATATATCAGATATATTTATATATAATTCATATGAATATAAATATATACATGTAAATACATGTAAATATTTTCCAAATATATGCTGTATGTGTGTCTTTATACACAGTACACACACATATATTATGTAAACAAAAACTTTTATTTTGGATGCAATTAATCACTATTAATCGTTTGACAGCACATATATATATATAGTTATATATATATATATATTTTTTTTTCTTTTCTTGTTTTCTTATTCCTCAAAGGGCATTTGTACCCACCGTTCATAAAGAACAGACAGAGGATGGAAACCTGGAAAGCAATGTTGCTCAGAGGTTGGTCTTGCTTGTTATTTAACTATCTCAGATGTTTCTCTAAAAACAGACCCAAATGGTCTTTCCTACAGTATAAACCTGTAAAATGAATGTGAGGAACAGCTCAGATCATTTGATCCTGGATTTGTGAGAAATATTTGAGTTCATATTGAGAAATTTGTTTCTTGACGAATATGAGCACATTTCTCTGAAGAAAAGTTTCCATTTGGTCTACATTTGATCTCATTACTGTCTAGACCAGAGGAAACAGTTCCCTTGTGAAAAAGTACACTTCAGCATACTTATAAAAATAGCAAAAATAATTATGGAAACATTACACTTCAAAAGAATATACTTAAGTGAATGAAAATATTTTATAGTTAAAATTTATATTAAATGCAAAATTAATTTTAGTGTGCTTTTTGACCCACTTAAGAAAATAATTATTGTCGTTGAAATATGGTTAAAGTGTACTGCTAAATGTATGTCAGTAAACCAAAATATACTTTTCTATTGAAACTTGTATGTCATGTATTTAAATATATTTGTATTTACACATTTGTAATGAAGTTGCAATTTAGTACAAAATGAAATATATTAACTTTAAAGTTATTTATATTTATTAAAGTTTTTATTGCATTAAGTAATAAATTTTAGTACATCAAGTTAAACTAAATTAAAATGAAAAATGATGCCTTGGCAACTAGCTTAAATAAAGTGTTTTTTCTATTTCATTTCAGTGAACATTTATTTTTAATAAAAATTTTTAGCTTCCATTTTAGTTATAACCCTGTATTGAATTACACACTACAATTCATATTATAGTTAAGTATGTGCTTTTGTATGTTAGTGAACACATTGAAATAAGAAAAGAAGCACACTTCTTTTTCACAAGCGTAAAGATATCTTTTGTGATCTTTCTTGTTGATCAGATGAAGCTGTTGTTTTGTGTCTCTCACTTGTTTCTTGTGTTGGTGGGACGGCTTGAAACGTTTGACTTGCGCTGCCGTAAATGTTTGTGCTGAAACACTGCAGGACGTCCGTGTCTGTGAGGGACTGACGGGTGGTCAGGATGCTCTTCACTCCTGTGCTTCCTAACGTCTCCTCACTGATGGACGTTTCTGTAGCGTTAGAGAGCACATGTCCAAACAGACGCCACTCTAGTGTAGGGCAGGGATTCCCATGAGCCTCACAGACACACGTGATTACACTGTTTCGGCTACAAGAGCTGGAGATTTTGGGTGCAACTGAAATAGAGAATATGATTGTTAGGATAAAGATGATCTCGATGGTCTCTATAGTGTAAAACATATTTCTTATTTTAATGATAAATCACTATAGCCACAGTAAAAACATGTTAATTGGTTAACAGCAAGTTATGTTTCTATATACAGTGAAAACTATTAAATCTAACAGAACATTTCATGTTTATAAATATATTTGTTCATTTCATTTTTAAATATATTTGTTTACACATTTGAAATGAAGTTGTAATTTAGCATATATCAATTATATATTAATATTAATTTTAAATGTAATATTGAATTAATGTTCATTTCGTGTCACTGAAATACTATCATTAATATTTTGCATCAGTTTTTATTTAATATTTTTCATTTTAGTTAAAGTTTTAGTAATTTTGTTGTTGTTTTAATTTTTAATAACCTCTACGATGTAAAAGGGTCTCTACAGTGTAAAAAAAATGTTTGTAATTGTGATTGGAAAAACTTTAAAAATGTCTGTATAGTCAGTCACTGTCAACCTGTTACCATTGTCGCCATATTCTGTGAGGCACACACCATGTTAGATATTACTCCATATAGCATGCTGTGTAGTGTAGTTTATATAATAAACTTTGCATATAGAGTAGGGGAAAAAATTTATTTGATCCCCTGGTGATTTTGTACATTTGCCCACTGACAAAGAAATGATTAGTCTATAATTTTAATGGTAGGTTTATTTGAACAGTGAGAGACAGAATAACAACAAAAAAAATCCAGAAAAACGCATTTCAAAAAAGTTATAAATTGATTTGCATTTTAATGAGTGAAATAAGTATTTGACCCCTTCGCAAAACATGACTTAGTACTTTGTGGCAAAACCCTTGTTTGTAATCACAGAGGTCAGATGTTTCTTGTAGTTGGTCTCCAGGTTTGCACATATCTCAGGAGGGATTTTGTCCCACTCCTCTTTGCAGATCCTCTCCAAGTCATTAAGGTTTTGAGGCTGACGTTTGGCAACTCGAACCTTCAGCTCCCTCCACAGATTTTCTATGGGATTAAGGTCTGGAGACTGGCTAGGCCACTCCAGGACCTTAATGTGCTTCTTCTTGAGCCACTCCTTTGTTGCCTTGGCCGTGTGTTTTGGGTCATTGTCATGCTGGAATACCCATCCACGACCCATTTTCAATGCCCTGGCTGGCTTGGCCCTGACGGTACATGGCCCTGTCCATCGTCCCTTTGATGCGGTGCAGTTGTCCTGTCCCATTAGCAGAAAAACACCCCCAAAGCATAAAGTTTCCACCTCCATGTTTGACGGTGGGGATGGTGTTCTTGGGGTCATTCCTCCTCCTCTAAACACAGTGAGTTGAATTGATGCCAAAGAGCTGGATTTTGGTCTCATCTGACCACAACACTTTCACCCAGTTCTCCTCTGAATCACTGGCAAGCTTCAGACGGGATGTACATGTGCTTTCTTGAGCAGGGGGACCTTGCGGGTGCTGCAGGATTTCAGTCCTTCACGGCATAGTGTGTTACCAATAGTTTTCTTGGTGACTATGGTCCCAGCTGCCTTGAGATCATTGACGAGATCCTCCCATGTAGTTCTGGGCTGATTCCTCACCTTTCTCATGATCATTGAAACTCCACGAGGTGAGATCTTGCACAGAGCCCCAATCCAAGGGAGATTGACAGTTATTTTGTGTTTCTTCCATTTGCGAATAATTGCACCAACCAAACTGCTTGGCGATGGTCTTGTAGGTCTACAATCTTGTCCCTGACATCCTCGGACAGCTCTTTGGTCTTAGCCATGGTGGAGAGTTTGGAATCTGATTGATCGATTGCTTCTGTGGACAGATGTCTTTTATACAGGTAACAAACTGAGATTACTCCCTTTAAGAGAGTGCTCCTAATCTTAGCTCTTTACCTGAATAAAAGAAATCTTGCTGATTGATCGGGGATCAAATACTTGACTCATTAAAATGCTAATCAATTTATAACTTTTTTGAAATGCGTTTTTCTGGATTTTTCTTGTTGTTATTCTGTCTCTCACTGTTCAAATAAATCTACCATTAAAATTATAGACTGATCATTTCTTTGTCAGTGGGCAAACATAAAAAATCAGCAGGGGATCAAATATTCTTTTTCGATGAAGACAATTTTAGGTCATTTAAACATGCTTTTTTGGTTTTTGCAACTCTTTAGTAGTATTTTCAGTGCTAAAAGTCATGTTTTGACTGCAAAAGGAAGTATGTGCTTCTTGCATGCTTCTATGGTAAAATTCCAGCTTTTTTTATGTCAATTCGCGTTTATTTTCACCATAAACAATGCACTTTGCATTCAAATGCAATGCAGTCTAGAGCATGTGTTTGCTGCAGTTATTGTACTGTGTTCACAGTATTTGTTATCTTGGGTCAGATTAAGGTTATCAGATTAAATTAATTTGAGTTCTGTCTTTGTACTCACACTGAACATCAAGTTGGACTGTAGCATTGCATTGGCCATGCTGGTTTTGTACATTACAGCCATACCATGTGCCGTATGTAGGGTTTGTCACGATGTAGGTGTGATTATATCCAGTCTGGAGGAGGTCAAATTGAGATCCAGTCTCTCTGTACCAGGTGTAGTTGAGCTCTGCTGGGTTTGCATCAGTGCTGCAGTTCAGAGTCACTGGTTTGCCCTCCATCACTGAGCTGGAGGGAAACGCTGACAACGATGTGTTTTTTGGGGCATCTGAGGAAAAAAAAGATGTGGGATGTGTGGTTTAACAGTTCGAGATTTGAAAGGCTGCAAATTTAAACCTTTCAGATTTACAAGTTTCAGATGCAGGCAACATGTTAATGCATGTGTGCAAACATCTACCGTAGGCCACAACACTAACAAAACACCACATGTCTGTATTTTACCCATTTCCTGTTCACTTCACACTAGCTGTGTATAGAAGTCTACTGTGCTAAAACAACACAAACACAGTGAGAGATATGATGACAATTTGTAGCATATGTTATTCTCTGGGTTTGTCATGCAGTCGGACAGAGACTGTCTTTCATTTATCTAGACTAAACAGTCTGAATTGTTGAATTCAGATGTGCTGGACAATCTAAACTGGATGTCCAGCAGATTATCAAGTACTTTTACAGGACATCTAGTAGATTGCCAAGTATTTGCACTAGATGCCCAGAAGATTACCAAGTACTCACGCTGGATGCCACAGTATTTACAATTATGACTATTTTTCAGATTGTTTAAAAATTAGTAAAGACATCAACTATAAAAAAACACTAATGGAAGTATGGGAAATATATATTAGCAGTTATTTAAGACTCTTAATACTCACACTGGACGTCCAGCAGCACTGATGTGTTCTGAGTGCCGTGTTTGTTCTCAGCTCTACAGTAGTATCGTCCTCTGTGTGTCGAGACTACATTATTGATGATCAGGTTTGGTCCGGTCTGAACTGGATTCAGGAGTTCTTCAGGGTCTCTGTACCAGGTGTAGTTCACTGCTGGGTTTGCATCACTGCTGCAGCTCAGAGTCACTGAACGACCCTCCAGAACTAAACCAGCTGGGTTTATCCTCACTGATGTGTTTTTAGGAGCATCTGATGGAAGACCAAATTATTTAGGCCATCACAATATATAGAATTATTATTTTACACATTTTTAAAAATAATTGTAATGTTGTTAATACTGAAATAACACTAATGGAAGTATGGGGAACATTTAGTGGAAAAAAAAACATGCTTTTCAAGTAATACTGAAAGAGTTCACATGTACGCTGCGTAATTATTTCCGTTTTATATATAATATTACATATAATTATTGTATTTAATGTTATATATATATATATATATATATGAAGTCTAAAATCTCAAGTCTAATACACTAATGATTGTGAATAAATTATTAAAGACTCTACTCACACTGGACATCCAGCAGCACTGATGTGTTCTGAGTGCCGTGTTTGTTCTCAGCTGTACAGTAGTATCGTCCTCTGTGTGTCAGGTTGATGTTGTTGATGGTCAGGTTTGGTCCGGTCTGAACTGGATTCAGGAGTTCTTCAGTGTGTCTGTACCAGGTGTAGTTCACTGCTGGGTTTGCATCACTGCTGCAGCTCAGAGTCACTGAACGGCCCTCCAGAACTAAACCAGCTGGGTTTATCCTCACTGATGTGTTTTTAGGAGAATCTGATGGAGGAGAAATTCATTCAGGCAGGGGCGGACTTACCCATTAGGCAAAGGTAGGTGACTGCCTTGGGCCCCCAAAAGCCAAGGGCCCCCTAAAATGCTTTTCATATACGAGATGCGCATTAAGCGCGGACACGCGAACGGTTGCTGTTTATTACCACGACAACCGTCTGCGTGTCCGAGTTGAACGTGCTTCTTGTGGACTTTCCTCATCAACATAGGCTATATTTTTTCATACTTTTCTCATTCTCGCTAATTCAAGTTATTATATGAATGAACCTCTGAAGGGAACCGATTGTCTTCAGAAAAGTTTTGATGCCATTTTCATTTTACCTGATAAAGTAACATTTATGAGCTGAGCGCTGCTTTGTTTACAGCCGTTACTGGGGAAACCGTTATATTTCTGACTTTCCAAAAGCACTTCCTGCTGGCAGAGAATGAATGTGCATTTTCAATAATCCAGTCTTCAGTTTTTGTTCAGACCAGGAGCGATTCTAGGATTTTCATTTTAGGGGGGCTCAGCCCCCAATGAGGGTATAATAATAAAAAATAAATATTTACAAAAAAATTGATTAATAGGGTAGGATGGTATACTAAACTTATTGCAGTATTCCACTGTATTGCATAGATGGGTATAACATCCGAGTACTGAATAAGCCAAATACAAGTCTACCTGATCTCACACACACACACACACACACACACACACACACACACACACACACACCTGTTTACTGTACAAACCAAAAATGTTACTGTTTGCATTACTAGTACAAATCTCTTTCTATGCTCAAGTACAAACAGAAAAATGTAAACATAAAACATCATATCACTTTAAACTTACACTGACTATCCATATTAGCAATATAAACAACACAGCTATAAGGCTGGACAATGGATTAAACTATGTGGGTGCTGTGATTCACTTTCAAAAGTAAAAAAAAACAAAAAACAAAAATTTTGATCATGTTATCTAGTTCATTTTAGCTTTTTAGCTTCATAAATAATATTAGGTTCTATATAAATTCAATTCAAACAATAAAAATTATTATTTTTTAATTAATACAAAACACACAATGTTTCAATCTCTGTCAATCACTCTGATATGCAATTAAAATGAGTGCACTGACTGAGTGCTGTCTGTCACTGTCTTTAATCATTTCTGTGCATAACTGTATGGTAGTTAATGCCACATGCACTGTAATATAATGTTCTATATTGAAAGCTAAATTTTCAAATGAAAATAGCAATAACGTGATCGTTTTATAAAGCATGCGTTCATGTGTTAAGGGCTTTCGCTGAAGGAGACAGCTGTGGTGTGATGAGTGGTGAATGCAGCGAAAACTTTACAGTAGATTGGAAACCGATTGCTCTCCCATGACTTTTTGTAAACTGTATTTATGACAAAGAACTGCATAGATGTAGATATTATAACAATCTATCGATAAACACACACCTTGTCCTCTCCTCTGCGCCACCGCAGTCTGTGGATTGAAGAGCGCGCAGAAAGATGGGGAGGAGCCGAAGTCTGCTGCCGTTTTCATTTGAAATTTAAAGGGGAAGAATCGCAAGATTTTTAGGGGGGCTGAGCAGAAATTTAGGGGTGCTAAAGCCCCCCTAAAAATGGCCTAGCGACGCCCATGGTTCAGACCAATGCAAAAACCCAATGGTAAATCAATTGCTATTTTGTGGTCTACAACATGAAAGAATAAAAGTGTCTGCTAAATTAATAAATGTAAATATAAATGAAAGAATCCCATTATAACATGTACATGAAAAATGTAGAAACATTGGACTCAACTACGGGGCACCATTGTGCAGCAGCAAGCATCACGACAAAAAAGGAACCTCAAGCTTGATCTAGGTAAATGTGTGCAAATGTATAGGGCCCCATTCCAATATTTGCCTGGGGCCCCCAATTCACTAAATCCGCCCCTGCATTCAGGCAATTACTTAATGATTTACAGCACTAATTATAGTTGATCATTCAGCTTAGATTTAAATAATTCCTAATTGTCTTACACTGAACTCGTAGCATTCGGGACTCTTGTGTTGTGATCTTCTGCTGTAGCTGGTGTGTTGCAGAGCAGGTGAAAGTGACTCTGTGATGACGGTGAGAAACAGTGAAGTTCAGATCAGAGATGAGCTCAGTTTGTTTCTGATACTGCCGTCCTGTGATGTTATCATAGACGAGACGAGACGAGCTCCATGTGAGAGATGGTGGACGAGACGGACAGAAGATCTTAGTAGAGCAGCGCAGACTCACTGAACTTCCCTCCATCACCTCCACCATCTCCATCACCTTCTGCTGATCTTTAAAGACGCTCACTGTGGGTTTGGGTGGAGATCCTGAAACAAACATAAAGATATTACAAGATCGTATGGATTATTATTTCCAAAAATGAAGGTATATATTGTTCAGTAGTAGATTTATTTTTAATTTGTGTCGAGTCACACTATAGAAGTAGCATAAATAATATGACACTCACCTAAGATGGCAATTTCAACTTGGGAGTATGGAGGTTCTGTGTAGCTATATTGCAAATTACTATTGGCTTCAAGTCTGAAGTAATATGACCCATTATGACTCTGACTGACATTATCGAAGCGTGTGCTGCAGTTTTTCTGTGTAGCAGTGCCAAAAATTTGTCCTTTTAACAGTCCAGCTTTGGGACGGTTGGAGTTAAACACTGGTGTTACACCCTTAAACCATTTTCTCTTTGTACTATCAGTAAGGTCATTTTTATATATTTCATCAATATCAAATATGCAGGGTATGAAAACACAGGATCCTTCTAGAGCTTCTACTCTCTTTGGCAGATTGATACTGAAGACACAAAAAACACCTAAAACACAAACAGAAGGAAGTAATCATACAAAGTTAATATGCAGAACAAACTGAAGAACACTTACTGACAATTAATATCATAAAGGTCACATAAAAGTGCTCTCATAATAATAATTCAGCTTGTTAAAAAGAGGAATAATCTACAAGAATAAGACCTTGTATCAGAGATCCAGTAAAGAGGAACGTCACCAGTGTTTCCATAATTTACATGCACTCCACCTTGCAGCAGAAAATACAAAACATATATATCAAAGTAACAATAAATTATTTCCTTTTTGTGACCTTTATAGCTCTTATATTGGTATAAACACGTTATTTCTAAAGTGCTACAGCATTTTTTTACATGAGAACACAGAACAATACTCAGAGCTGGGTACATTAATTATATATCAGATTGGGTGGAATAAACCAGGGTTTCTCAAACTGGGCTTAATGTAAGAACTGCAGGAGCTTTGTGAGTTGATAAAAATCTAATAATTAATTAAATCATATTAAATCGTATAAATGTAAAATAAATCATTTAAACACTTGAACACTATAAATAGAAATATATAATGTGTTTACCTCCATAAATATTTCTTGTCAAAGTGGTTTGGTTGACAAAAACATTTGGGAATTCTTGGTTTGCAGATTTATTTACATACACAACAATATTGTGAATAAAGTCTAAGCTAAATGGTGTAACACAGTGGGAGTTTTAGAAAAATACAAAATAAGAAGAATTAGGGAGAGTCAATAAATTATGAATGATTTACTGCCATTGTGTGAATATGTAATTATGTATAAAAAAGTAACTGTAATCTGATAATGAGCATTCTAAAATGTAATACACTCTAATCATGAGTAGGCTACTTCATTTTTGGAATCTGATTATGTAATCAATTACAACCCAACTCTGACAATAAAAAAAAATTATAAGTTTTACTGTGTTGTGTGTAAATGCCTTACCAGAGAAGAGAGTTGAAGATGACTGAAATCCTCTCAGAGCTCAAGTTGATGCTTCTACACTGAATGGAGGGAGAACTGTGTGTGAAAACCTGGTCAAAAAAAATTGGTAATAGAGTTGTTCCCCTTTTTTCCCACTTCCCCGTTAGTCAGAACTCAGTGACAATAGCCTGACAGAGAAATCTATGCAAATCAGTATTAATCTTACAGAATTTTCGATAACGCTTTAGATTACAACCCGCAACATACTGCGCAAGTAAACAGAATTTACAGTGCAACTTTTTTGTAATTATAGTGTACCTATTCAGTACTTGTATAAGGGAATAATATGTGAAGTTTGGGGAATAAAGAGGTAATAACCTGTAAAATTACAAATTATTTCTACTGTAAGTATTTTGAAACTAAGGGGTGCCTATTCTAATATGACATGGTAATACATGGAAATACGTGGAATATGCTTAAGAGATATTTTACTCATAAGAATTTCCAGGAGTGCCAATAATTGTGGCCAACATGCATTGGAGAAAAACATTTATTTTATCATGAGATTTTCTCCCCACTTTCAATTGTTTTACTTCAATGATAGGTTAGAATTTTGTGAATTTTTTGAATGAAAGATCAAAAGGATAAACAATGCAGATTTATTTTCACAGCCACCTTTGCTCAGATTTACCAAGGGTGCCAGTATTAGTGGAGGGCACTGTGTGTCAAATACATTTTTGAAACTGACTGGAATGTGTTCTTTTAAAATTGGAGGATTTTGTCCGAGTATGTTCTCACAGCATTGAGCGGCGATTGAAACCGGGAACTGTGAATGAGTCAAAATGCTGCTTGAGGACGTGGATCAAAACGGTAAAATCCTGTCAGTTCGCTATAATACATAGTTTAATCTTGACTTTCAGTGTTTATTACTGTGTTTATTGACATGATGGTTTGGCCATAATAGTTTAACTTCGCCAGTGGGTGGAAAAACATGAACAAATTGAACAAAATCTTAAATTTGTTCTTAAACAAGCTTTTCCAAAGAATTTGGTTTAACTGTATAAGTATGGAGTTGCTTTGCTTTTGGTGTAATACATTTTTATCTTTTATTATCTGTTGCCTGTGTTGTTAGGCTACTGTTGTCATATTGTGTGTGATTTTGATTTAAAAAACCCAAATTTCAAACAATATTTGAATTAAAGAAAACAATCACCATATTTATTGATATATTACCTGATATATAATGTATGTATGTATGACCAACTGTATGAACAATCATTTCAGAGCAATTTGTTGTAGCCACTTACCCTGTAACTACATGGAATAAAGGGGGAAAAATCACCACTTTAGTTTACAGCCCGCAAATGTTGTATTTACCCTGTAACTACATGGAATAAGGAAGGAACAAGTTGGGCTTAAACACAGAACAAGTGTATATTTGCACAGTAATTACAGAGACAAATATTGCACTAGTTTTAATTTAATCATTTGATTTGTTTAATTTGTTTGCCAAATTAAACCCTCTTTTTTTTCCTCTTTTTTTTGGCTATAAAAACATCACAGTATACATCCACTGAAATACATCCAGTGTGAACAGCTGGAAAGAGGTAAGCTTGTTTTAAGCTGCATTGAACCTTGATGGTACATCATGCAAAGTTATTTGGTGATAGTGGTGTTGGGAAGTTGCTGGTGTGAAGTTGCTGAGATTGACAAATAAGCTTTCATAAGGTAAGTAGACTTGTGAATTATAACTCAAAGCAGAAATTCATTAACTCGTTTCACTAGATGTTCAGTTTTGTTGTTCAGTAATCTCCATCATGTTTCCTTTAAAATCACTCTGGACAAAGATCGCTGGCAAAATCACTCTGGACACCTCACATGCAGCACACTCCCTCTTTGAACTGTTACCGTCTGGTCGACGCTACAGAGCTCTGAGCACCAGAACGACCAGGCACAGAAACAGTTTCTTCCCTCAGGCAATCCATCTCATGAACACTTGACAATAAACATGGAACTATTATACTATTATACATTATTCAACACACATACTTATTTACATTTCAAATTTGCCCATATTTGCACGTTGTTACCCCTTTATTCCCCAAACGTCGCATATTATTCCCCTATACCTTCACGGAGGTACTAAATAGCTACACTATAATTACAGAAAAGTTACGCTGTAACGTCAGTTTACTTACGCAGTTCTTTGCAGGTTGCATATCTTGTTGTTACCCCCTTATTACCCAAACGTAACACATTGTTCCCTTATACCTACAAGTACGTTCTTTATAGGTACACTATAAATTCTTTTCTGGTTGTAATCTAAAGCGTTACCAAATTTTTCTTTATATTTAGGCCTACTTGAAAACGTTCATTGTGCTGTGAGATCCAGTGTTCATGCTGATGTAGAAATAATTCTCACCTCTTGATATTCAGCGTTGAATCACATTTAAAATACTATGCTGAGACAGGAAATGAGGAAACATTTGCATTTTATTTTTTCTCAACTTTTTTGAGATACTATATACAGTACAGTATCAAGGTATTGTATTACAGGCCGGTAATACTTTGCATGCTCTGTATTGTTTTACAGTTTACTTCAAATACGGAACATGGGAAACTGAAGATTAAATAGTCATCTGGCAGATACTTTGTAACCCAATACTGACCGAAACCGAAAGAAGAAGAGATTTGTTCAAAATACTGTAGTGTTAGCTAAACAAGCTGCTCATGTGGTGAACTTGTACTTAGCCATGTACTTACATCATAACTGTTTTACTGATTTAAATATATATTTAATAGTGATGAGCTCTGTATAATAGCGATCTGAGAGCTTTCCAAACTTGTCAAAATAATATATATATATATATATATATATATATATATATGTATATATACACACACACTATATTGCCTAAAGTATTGGGTCGCCCCCTTCTAATGAACAGGTTTGACTACTTTAGTAATTTCCATGAGTATAAATCTTAATGTTAAAGCATATAATGATATTCTAGGAAATTGTGTGCTTCTAATTTTATAGCAACAGTTTGGACAGGACCCTTTTCTGTTCTAACATGACAATGCATCTGTGTATAAGACAAGGTTCAAAAAGAAAATGATTGATTCAGTCAGTGTGGAAGAACTTGACTGGTCTGCATAAAACCAAGTCCTAATCCCAGTTGAACACTGGCTCTGGTGTGACTGTAAATGCAGACCTTGAGCCAAAACTCATCACCAAACACCAATGACTTGTACATATGGGTACAGTCATTTTAGACACTTCCAAACTGTTGCAACAGAGATGGAAATACAATTTTTAAATACATGAATTATGCTCCCATGGTGCCACAGATTTGGAAATTGCATTTCTCTGTTCTAAAGAAGGGGGGTGCCAATACTTTTGTCTGTATAGTGTATGTACAAGTCATTGGTGTTTGGTGATGAGTTTTTGGCTCCAAGGTCAGCATTTAATCACACCAAGCAGTGTGGTTTCTGAACCAGTCATTTTTGTCAGTCAATCATTTTCTTTTTTTGAACCTTGGCCTGGACATTGTCATGTTATAGGGGTCCCTCCCAAGCTGTTGCTATAATATTAGAAGCGCACAATTTCTAAATTATCATTATAGCAACATTAAGATTTATATAATTGATGACAAGGGGGCGACCCAATTTTTTTTTTGGCAATATAGTGTGTGTGTGTGTGTATATATATATATATATATATATATATATATATATATATATATATATATATATAATTTTTTTTTTTTTCTTTTTTTTTTTTTTAATTCCCCAGCAGGTTCAGGTGATTTATAGGCCCACTATTATTCATAATTTAAAAATTTTTTAAAAAAAATTGTTGCTGTATGGTTGAACACAGTTAAGACATCAAAAACCCTGTAGTAGCTCAGAGGACGTCAGCTTGCCTTTCATGGTTTTTTTTTATGCTTTTTTGTTTATGGGATGGAATATGTGCTGTTATGTTATAAATGCCTCATTCAAATTTCATTTGCAATATCTTTATTGAAACTGCATGTGTTGTCATGTTGTCAATTATTATTTTCTATTTTTTAATTGCAGTAAACATCATTACAAAAAGACAATACAAAACCAAAATAAATGTCCTAAAGAACAGAGCACTATAAAAGAATACTTTAAAAGAAAAAATATATATATACAGTGTAAAACTCATACATCAGGGTCTTCTAATAATTTAAACTTTTTTAATAAACTTAATAATCCTACAATATAACCAAAATTCTTTTTTGAAACAATTGCTTTAAGGCATTTACATTTTTGGATATAAAATTTCCCCAAAATGAAAATATTTTCAGCAAAATTTTAATGTGTAATGTGCAAAAGTTTAATGTGTCTCCCATTATTACAGTAGCCCCTCACTGCAGAACAAAGATCCAGGGGGCGGGGTTGGATCTACATCTAGTGGGTGGAGATGGGTAGGTTTAGGGATCAGGGGGTGGAGACGGGTAGGTTTAGGTATATGTAAGGTGGGAGGAGTTGGATCTGGAGCCAACCTTGCCCCCTGGATCTTGTGTTCTGCAGTGAGGACCATCTCCAGTCCAAGTCACTCCAAAAGGCTCTGGTAGTTAAACAATAAAAAAAAAAATGTTCTGTTGTTTTAATATCGGAATCACAAAATGTACAATTACAGTAATCAGTATTGAATCTATGTCTAAAATGTTCAGAGGATGGTAAATATCATTAAAAAAAATTAAAGTGTATTTCCTTGACTTCAGTCAAGTCACCTTTATTTATATAGCGCTTTTTACAATACAGATTGTCAAAGCAGCTTTACAGTATTAAACAGGAAAATAGGGTGTTGATAATGCAGAGGACAATAGCAAACACTCAATTTCAGTTAAAGTCGGTTCATCATTGATTCAGTGATGTCATCGTCCAGCTCAGTTCAGTTCAAATAGTATAATCCACCATCTGGACTGGATCCGGGTGACTGCAGTGACCATCTGATCAGGATACAGACTGGATCTGGGTGGCTACGATGACCTCAAATCGGATGTTATGGGAAGTGGTTCTGGTTGACCTTATTAATGCAGCCTATCAATCCTTTAATGGATTTAAATTATAGAAATGTGTTAGTGTGTTGTGTAAACCAGGTTAAAGAGATGGGTCTTTAATCTAGATTTAAACTGACAGTGTATCTGCCTCCCAAACTATGCAAGATTGTTCCAGAGTTTGGGTGCTAAATAGGAAAAGGATATGTCGCCCGCAGTTGATTTTGATATTCTAGGTCTTATCAAATGGCCAGAGTTTTGATATCGTAGCAGAAGGACTCTATAATGCAATATGAGCTCACTCAAGTACTGAGGAGCTAAATTGTTCAGGCCTTTGTAAGTATAGCCAAATTTAAAACGTATACAATGTTTAATAGGGGGCCAATGCAGTGTTGAGAGAACCAGGGTAATATGGTCGTTAGCTGCTGCATTTTGTCCCAGCTGGAGTTTGTTTATTAAGCACACAGAGCAACCACCCAATAAAGCATTACAATAATCTTACCCTGAGGTAATGATCGCATAAATTAACTTTCTACATTTGACATTGGGAGTTGGGAAAAAAGTGGTTTACAAATGCTAGAAATGTGGCTTTCAAAGGAAAGATTGCTATCAAATAGTACACCTAGGTTCCTAACTGATGACGAAGAACTGACAGAGCAGTGGTCTAGGTTATTACATGTGGAGGTTTTTGGTCCAATAATTAACACCTCTGTTTTTTTCAGAATTTAGCAGTAGGAAATTAGTAGTCATCCAGTTTTTTAAAGCTCAACTATGCATTGCTAGTTTTGCAAATTGGTATGTTTCGTCAAGCTGAGTATCTTCAGCATAACAGTGAAAGCTAACACCAGGTTTCCTGATTATATCTCCCAAGGGTAAAGCGTGAAAAGCAACAGCCCTAGTACTGAGCCTTGTGGCACTCCATACTGCACTTGCAATCGATGCTACGAATTGATGACGGTCAGATAAGTATGATTTGAACCATGCCAATGCACTTCCACTAATGCGAACATAATTTTCTAGTCTATTCAAAAGAATGTTGTGGTTGATGGTGTCAAACGCAGCACTAAGATCCAGAAGCACTAATAGAGAGATACAACCACGATCAGATGATCGGAAGAGCAGGTCATTTGTAACTCTGATAAAAGCAGTTTCAGTACAATGATACAGTCTAAAACCTGACTGGAAATCTTCACAGATACCATTTTTCTCTAAGAAGGAACATAATTGTGAGGATACTGCCTTTTGACAGAAAAGGAAGATTTGAGATCGGTCTGTATTTCTAATTCTCTAGGATCAAGTTGTGGTTTTTTAATGAGAGGCTTGATAACAGCCAGTAAGCAACCAATCAGATCCATGCAAACAATCAGAATTGAGAGACAAGTTTACAGGAAATGTCAGTTTTAGCCTTACAACAACAGTTAGGTGCTTCTAAACCCTTGTTATTCAACTATCATTTCCCTCTGATTTTAGGGATAAATTATGGGTAGGTTAGGGGTAGGGATAGGGTTAGGTCTATGTTTTGGACAATAATGTTGATCCAGGATCAACAAAAAATGCTGATGAACATGTCTTACTTGGCAAAATCACGGCGAGCCCCTTTGTCATGTCAGTTATTTGAAGGCCTCTGGGCTGAAACTGAAGCCGCTTCTGCCTCCTAGTGGACCGAAGAGAAAACTGCTTTTCCGATTGTACCATTACGATAAGTAACACTCACCACCAGAGGGCACCAAAGTGTTATTTTTTTATTTTTTTAATGAACTTTATTGAATAATATAAAAAATGTTATTTTATGTGCTTATATATAGTAAATACGATATATTAAATGCCTTTTTATTATTGTAATAGGAATATTCACATGAGAGAAATCAAATATATTTAACCATACCTCGTCCTTAAACCATTTTCTACAAAACTTCCTACATGGTGCATCAAGGCTCGATTCACTTGATGATTCGTATTTTATACGTTTAAAATATACATGGTCATTATCTACTTTGAACAACACCCAGTATAAATTAAAATGCACAAGAGTTTCTGTAAAGGTGGTTTTTAGGGTAGTAATATGTATCCCTTTCTGCTTAATTGTGATATTTGCATAGCTATGTTGTGCTTGTAGACTACTGATGATTTTGCGTACAAGATCACTATTAGTTTCACTAAATAAAATAATCGTATTTATTAAAAATTATACATACACATTTAAGGATTAAAGAACATCTGACAGAGATAAAAATATTGAAAGTTGCGAAAGCGCGGGTCTTTACACGCGTCCGTCACTCAAATCCCTCCGTGTGAAACCGAAGACACAGAAATGGTTCCTAGTGCGTAAATGCGTTCTGTCTTTTCAAGTTAATAATTTACTCAAACAGTATACAGAGTTGCTAGTTTAAACAGCGAGATGAATTAACTACAGAAAAAAAAAAATTCTATGGCTTGACGTACCCCAATACCAAGTGTGAAAAGATGTACCATTACATAGACAAGAACTATGCGCAAATCAGAAATCAAACACAAAAGTCAGATATTATTACAAAAGCGGAAACTAGAAAATATCAAGTGCAACCACAAGGGTTTTTATGCAATGGCTGTCTGACAGCCTATACCCCAAAAACCCTCTTCCGACCCCACCTACTCTCAGCAAGTTCAGACTGGCAGAGAAACTTCACGCACTTCGTTCTTTCGCTCTCTGTGATTTCCTTAAGGTGTAATTTAGCGTTTCTGCCGCGCATCTCTGCTGTGTAGACTTCGATTTATATCTCTTACATGCTGCGTTGATTTCTGAAGAGTTTGTGAAGGGTTTAAAGTCGCAGAGATGAGTGAAGCAGAAGACAATGACATTCTTGAGCTGGACTCAGAAACAGAAGACGGAGACGTGGAGATGAATTTAATGACAGATGTGGGTGAGTTTCAGCATCTTTACTTGATTTTTTGCTGTCTTTATAGCTCGTTCTTTTTCAAGACTCCGAAAAAAGAGGGCATTTTACTTTCTTTTTCGCTGCATCAGGTCTGTTGAGCTTATCAGAAGTTATCAGAAGTCATATTTTAGAGGTAATAACACATATAATGCGTCCAAAATGATTCAACAAACAGGGAATAACAATAAATGACTTGAATACATTTGCATATGGAAGACACAAATCAATACAACACGCCCTAACCAGTTGTATATCTCATCACTGTCCTCTTAATGGGCATCTAAACTCTCTCCTAACTGATATTAGTATTATTTTATATTATAATTAATTACATGTACGTGTTTATTGTGTGTATGTGTCTACTGTAATGCTTACCCTGCTAACAAAAAAAATATTCTCTAAGAACGTTTTGCTGACATTAAAACGTTTTTTTGAATGTTCTCTGAACGTTCAGTTTTAAACTCTTTTAACAAGTTCTTCCTGGTTATTTGAACGTTGAGAGAACATTCCATTTTATCATTTTGCAAACATTATGGGAATGTTACTTTTGCATGTTCTTAGAACGTTCTGAAACAAGTAGCATTTTAAAAAAAAAAAACGTTACATGGACGTCGAGCTAAAACGTTTTAGGAAAAAAAACATTAGGCCTACATGAAAGATGTTTTTGTGCTAATGTTTTGAGAACATTTTTAAACACGAGATAACTTTAACGAATGTTGTATTAATGTTATCGGAAGAACATTTGTTCATAACTTTAAGAGGCCTTGCAGAAATGTTCTAAGAACGTTTTTTTGTTAGCTGAATAATTTAAGCACTTTTGATTCTGTTGCTTAACTGCGTAATGCTGCAAATCACATTAAAGTGATTCAATTTTATGAATTCATAAAATGTTTGTAGTAATAACAGTTGTTATTAATATATGGTATAGATAAGCACTATACTCAAATTCACATGTGTCTGAAACAGAGAAGTCTGAAATACACTGAGGATTTACTTTAGAGTGTGTTTTATGGATGGTTTTATTTCTCATGCTGGAATGGGAGTCTGTTGTGGAGGCGTTATTCATAAAGTCAGTCAGATGTTCCTGGACAGAGGAGTTTTCCTTGTACAGGCTGTTTTGGGGCCGTTGCTATAGACTTTTTCCGCTCAGCCAAGCAACATCTGATTTGAGTTAATTTTTTCCCATTATGCTTTGCTCCCACCTGGTTTGTTTTGGTTGGGTTTTCCCTTGTTGAGTAAACATTATATCAGAGAATACCAAAGTGTTCACATGCTGTGTGTGAATTAGTTTGATTAGTTTGAGTGTAATAATGTTTGATGCTTCATGTCATTAGCGTTGAATTTAAAGGAATGTCCTCACCCTCAGGCCATCCAACATGTAGATGAGATTGTTTGTTCATGGGAACAGATTTGGAGAAATGTAGCATTACATGACTTGCTCACCAAAAGGATCCTCTGCAGTGAATGGGTGCCGTCAGAATGACGAACAGCTGATAAAAACATCACAGTAATCCACACCACTCAAGTCCATTAATTAACAACTTGTGAAGCCAAAATCAGCATGTTTTTTTTTTTTTCAGCTGTTTGGTCTGTCATTCTGACGGCACCCATTCACTGCAGAGGATCCGTGACTCACATGTATTGCCTTTTGAATGTTACCTTTATTGTAATATTTTGTATATGCTTTTTTCAGTTTATTCTGAAGAGTTGCCAACATACAAATCTATGCCAAAAGGTCAAGCAGTGCCAAAAGTGGAACGGGTTTGTTTCTTTTCAATCAACCTTGATAAACACAGGAAAATATTATTAGACGAAACACACACCCACCCACACACACACACACACACACACACATTGTAAGTTCATTACAAGTTTCAGTGTTTATAAGTGGAACATTTATCTGAAGTAATTCAGTAGCTTAAATCTGTTTATTAAGGAACTTTTATGACTTTTTTGTTCTTTTGTGCCACTAAATGGAGATGATTTTGAGCTTTCTGTAACATCAGTTTCCTGTTCACAGTCTGAATTCAATGGTAACCCTGATTCACTATTTTTCAACGATGGAAAGAGAAGAATTGACTTCATTTTGGTCTATGAGGATGAGTCTAAAAATACATCTGAGAAAAAAGGCTCAGTTATGAGGAGAAGAGTAAGTCAAAGTCACTTTCTCACATTCATTAACTTCAGCTGTTGACTAACAGAAACTTCCAGCCATTTGCTAGTAATCTCAGCAATTACCTTAAAGAGATAGTTTAAAAGATACAGAAAAGAAGATATTTTAGCAAAGAAGATATTTTAAAGCATGTTGGTAATCAAACAGTTGACGGTAGCCAATGACTTGCATAGTTCTCCCCCCCCCATACTAAGGAAGTTAATGGCTACTGTCATTCTGAATGGTGAATTCTTGATTTGAACAGCTACAGTTTCATAAACTTTAAAATTGGAATATAAATGCTGAAGTCCACAGTTTTGAAAACTTTATGATTCAGAATGGCAAATTCTTTATTCATAAATCCCAAGCTCCTCCTTTGTATAAGGCTTTCTGTTACAAACTTGCTCTTTAAATGCCTGTTTTCATAAAATGTTGTTTGCTAAGTTAAAAAAGAAAATAATAAAAATGTTCATAATATCTTTAATATGCATGTAGAAAATAGATTTTAAGCCAACTTAACTAGGTAAAAATCTTGAAATGTGATATTTTATCCATATCTTCTTTTTTTGAATTTAAAAAGATCAAATATTTGTGAGAGATGATTAAATGATTGTGTGTGATATTCACATGCATTATACTCAAAACCTCAATCACTAAACCACATGCAACTGTTTCCTTAAAGTCATAGTTCAACTAAAAATGAAAATTTGCTGTTAATATACTCACTCTCAGGCCATCCAAGATGTAGATGCCATTTTTTCTTCAATAAAACAGTAAAGAAGATTTTTAACTGAAACTGTGGTCCTTGGTGATTCATAAAATGCAAGTCAATGGGTACCGGCACTTTTAGAGTCAAAAAAACATATACAGGTAACACAAAATTAATCCCTGTGACTCCTGATGATATATTGAAGTCTTATGAAGCGAAACAATCAACCTGTGCAAGAAACTGAACATTACTTATTACATTATTTTTACAACAGTGTCATTCATATACCTCAAAATCTGTGAGTTTTATCTACATTCCCTCTTTTTTCCTCAATTATTCTCTAGCAAAGACGCAGAGAGTTTTTCGAAGGAAGCCTGATGAATTTAGGTGTGGAATTGGAAGCGACACAATCCGTAAGTGATTAAATCGCACAGCATGCCTGGTTTATATCAGTTTTACCCGTATATATGGACTTCTCAGGAAGGATACTGCGAGTCCTGTCTGAACCTGTTGTTATGATCTGCAGGAATGTTATTGTTTTGGATGCACGTATGTCTTCCTGTAGTGCTGATGGGAGAGTTTCCTCCCTGTGTTTTGTAGGTAATGGATGAGAAGCTCATCTATGTGAAAGTGCACATGCCTTTTGAGGTTTTGTGCACTTACGCTGAAGTCCTGCACATCAAACTGCCCATCCAGCCCAACGATCTGGCCACGCAGTCGTCTACGTATAACTGCTTCACCCGTCACTTCTACCCCAGCGAGGACGTCATCGCCAAGGAGCCCGACTTCTTCACAGCTCCTTTCAGGAAGGATCAGCTGAAGTGTTTTTGTGTGAAGGACAGAGAGCAGTTCTTCACGCCGGCCGTGAGGAGCAGAATGGTGCGTTGAACATTTCAGTCGCTGTGTGTCTCACAGTTCACCTGTGTTTTACCTGTGTTCACCCTTTTTGAACTTTTGCCATCTGGCCGGCACTACAGAGCCCCAAATACCAGGACAGCCAGACACAAGAACGGTTTCTTCCCCCAGGCAATCTACCTTATGAACAATTAAATGTTCCTCCCATTGTACAATAAATATATGTGCAATAACCATCTATTTATTTGTTACCACCTACATCCTAGTACATCCCTGGATCTCACTCTAATCTAGTCCTATTCTATCATCTATAGCACAACTGTACATACAATTTATTTTATTTTTTCTATTTATTTTTTCTATTTTTGTCTATTTATATTTACATACGTGTATTTTTTTATTCTCATCTTATTTTCATTGTCTCTGTGTTGTTGTCTCTGTGTACTGGAAGCTTATGACACTAAAACAAATTCCTTGTATACGCAAGCATACTTGGCAATAAAGCTCTTTCTGATTCTGATTCTGATTTTACTGGTATGCCGTGGGTTGCAGGCATACTACATCCTCAGCCGAGCGGCGTATGATGTCAAAGGAAAAGTGAAGAAGTTTGGCATCAGTAAGCTGCTGGATGGAGGCGTGTACAAGGCTGCGTATCCATTACATGATGTAAGTACCATCCGTGTGCTGGTTAAACTACATGAAAATTTGAAATGCTGAAACTGAAAAAAAAAAAAATAACACTAATACACTAATAAATGTGTATGTCAAAAGCACTAAATAAGAATCTGAAATTAAATTTAAATCTTTTTTAAAGTAAAATATTACCATTGCATTTCTTATTTTATTTTTTTGTCATTTTTGCTTAGCAAAATAATAATTATTATTATCATTATTATTTTATATCCCTATATATATATATATATATATATATATAAAATCACAAAATAAAAAAATTCTATTGATAAGTAAATTTGTTGCATTGGTGACAAGCAGAAATTTATGATGTGTGTATATATATATATATATATATATATATATATATATATATTGTTTCAGTTAATGCTTATTTTATTTCAAGTACAAAAAAAGTTGTATTTATTTATTTTTTATTTAATGGTTTTAGTTTTATTTTTGGTCGACTATAATAACCCTGAATACCACTGAGCACAGTATATTAAGACAATTGTTTTGTATTGCAGCTTTTCTGAAATGTTGTGTTTACATATACTGTACAAATGAGGCATTATGTAATTAAATATGTACTGATTTACATACATTTCCAGAACAGGAATCTAAACACTGGATAAAGCCAGATTCAGCATTCTTGTTTCATTTTGTTAACATATTAAAGGTTTTTAAAGAGGGGATTTTGGATATCTCTTCTTATCACTCCATATAACGGAATAAAATGTGATATACATTAGGTGAATGAAATTTTGCACGCTTATTGTGATTATTATGATAATCTGCAGGCAGTGCAAAAAGACGGCCTTTGAAGTGTTTATCATTCAGTTGATCAGTGAGTCTAGAATCTCCATACAATACGATAAAATCATATCCAGACACTTTCTTCTTAAGATAAAACAAAGATGTTCTATTGAAAAGAACTTTTTCCAGAATTGCACTTAGGAATATTATTGGAATTTAGCTTAGGAAGTTTTTTAACATTTTAACTTTCTTGATGTTGTTACGTTTCTGGCCCCTGTTCTGCATTTAAACTGAATGTAGATTATGTAGAGTAGCTGAAGTGATGCATGAGTATTGATATGCTTTTTGTCACTGTTCTGTGATTTCTGTAACAGAGCAGATTTAATGTGAAATCTAAAGAGCCTGATTGCCCTAATGAGCGGTTTCTGCTGTATAATGAGTGGGCTCATCCCAAGAGCTTCTATAAGATGCAGCCGCTGGACCTGATCAGGTGTGTTTGTGTGTCATTCTGTTGATGCGTTCATGCTGTTTCTGGTTTTTCTTCTGATCCCCTCCGGATGGATGAGCTTGTTAATATGCTCCTCTGCTTTCAGGAAGTATTTTGGTGAGAAGATCGGCATTTATTTCGCCTGGTTGGGTTTCTACACAGTCATGTTGACTCTCGCTGCTGCAGTCGGACTTGGTTGTTTCATATACGGATACACGACCAGAGAGAGCAGCACATGGAGGTACAGCAGACTTTTTTTCCCCAAGTAAAAAATTATAATTATTATTATTTTATAGACATTGCATTTTGGCCAGAACATTAAAATAAATCAATTATAAAAAAATAATAAAAATAAATGACATAAAATTGGATTAAAATAAATAAATAATACCTCTAACAGTACAGTATCCCTGCCGTGTGATAAAGACTGTCTGACTTATTTTTTTATTTAAAGTGAAATATTAATATGAATTATTAAAAATGATTAAAATTAAAGTGAAATATTAATTATTTCTTCTGTTTTTAGTCATTTTTATTCAGTAAAAATAATAGCAATTGTTAGTATTATTGCTATTAAAAATGTTAAAATTCATAAATATGTTTGCTGTTTCTGTTAATTTAAATTTTGGACAAAATTAAATATTAAATTACAATAAATAAATGAATGAATAAACTAAAAATCAAATAAACTAAATAGTAAAACTTAAAATAATTTAATTAAATAATTATAGAAAAATTGCAATAAATATATTATATTAAAGTATATTAAAATACATATAAATACAGAATGCCGCTAACAGTACAGTACTATTATCAGTAGAAAAAAAACATAATTATGAAATGTAATAGAAACCAAAAATTTCCAAAAAGTGTTAATTCACAGTGTAAATTGGGTCTTTATACATACAAATACATAGCAAATTGTGCAACCCTGTAAACAAACACATCAAACCTGAATTTTTATTGCAGTTTGTATTAGGAAAAAAAAATAGATTTTTCCTCAAATGGTTCAGTCTTACTTGTGCAGCACTTTTGATTTTAACTGATTATGAGACTTTTTTGGCAGCAAAGAGGTGTGTGACCCTCAGATTGGTGGAGAAATCGTTATGTGTCCGCAGTGTGACAATATCTGTCCATACTGGAGGCTGAACACCACGTGCGAGTCGTCTAAAGTGAGTCAAACACACACAAACCCACAGCCTCTCCTCTGGAGGATTGTGGGATTTGGTGTCTGATCTAAGATTTAACTGATGTTTGTTTTGTTTGTGAAATGCTCTGAAGCTGAGAATGTGTTTCTGTGTTGGTTTTCCTCCACAGAGACTGTGTGTATTCGATAACTATGGGACATTAGTGTTTGCAATCTTCATGTCTGTTTGGGGTGAGTGATGTCACACGCTGGTCACGTGATCCCATCTGCTAATGTTTCCAAATCTTTGTCTGCTGGCAGAAATCCTGCTCCACATTGCAGCTTATTCTGGCCAAGAACCAGCTTGCAGCTTGATTAGTCATGTTTGTTACAACGTTTAGTTGCATTGCATAAGTATGTTTGGAGTTTCAAAAAAAGCTTTTACTGTTTTTGTATGCAATATGTTTCATTGGTAACACTATACAATAAGGTTCAGTTTGTTAACGTTAGTTAACTTCATTAGTTAACATGAACAAACAAATAAAACTGAAACAAAAATTATATTATATTCAAAATATATTATATTAGTGTATGTATATGAAAAACTTCTAAAAATGACAAAAACAAAATTAGTAAAACGAAACTGAAAATGGAATATATAAATATAAAAACTAATTCAAAATATTATTTAAAAAAGCTATAATAGTTATCTCAGTGATACTACAATAAAAAAGAACAAAATTACTACAACTTTAACTAAAATTAAAATGAGAACATTTAAAAACTGATTCAAAGTAGTATTTAAATCTATAGTTTCTTAACACTTGACCTATCAATTTCATAATCTTAATTTTATTTAGATTTTTCATTTTAAACCATTTATTTATTACATAGTTTCATTGTTGTCATTGTTAATGCTATTATAGTTTTTATTACTATTTTGAATCAGCTTGTATTTTCATATTTAGTTTAATTTTTATGACTTTTTTGTGTGGTGGTGTTGTTGTTACTAATATAATGTGGTTGCATTTATTAATGCATTTTTTAAATCAAAAGTTGTATCTGTTAATATTGTTTAATGGACCTTAGCTAACATGAAATAACCATGAACTGTTGTATCTTTATTAATAGCTTAACAAAAATGAATAAATACTGTAAAAAATGCATTGTTTATTGTTAAAGGGGTCATGAACTGAGAAACCAAATTTCACTTGCTCTTTTGACATATAAAAGGTCATTGTACTATAAAAACATCCTGTAAGTTTCAGAACTCAAAACTTAGTCGTTAGTCTAAAAACAGCTTATATTGAAGGCAGTCTGCCAAAACAACAGCTTGTGGAATGTTCTACTCTGTGATGGAATAGTGTGGATAAGCAACCACCACTGCAGAAAAAGATCAGCGCCTGCTTCGACATCATTGCCTGTTTAGCCCCGCCCACAATTCTACATCACTGCCTGTTTAGCGCCGCCCACGATTCTACATCACTGCCTGTTTAGCCCCACCCACCGATTCCACATCGCTGCCTGTTTAGCCCCATCCACCGCTTCTACAGCACTGCCTGTTTAGTCCCGCCCACCGATTCCACATCGCTGCCTGTTTAGCCCCATCCACCGATTCTACAGCACTGCCTGTTTAGTCCCGCCCACCGATTCTACAGCGCTGCCTGTTTAGTCCCGCCCACCGATTCCACATCGCTGCCTGTTTAGCTCCGCCCACGATTCTACATCGCTGCCTGTTTAGCCACCGCCCACCGATTCCACA